>VZRW01013814.1:488882-571382 GCA_013398125.1 Aegotheles bennettii
TTTGCACATTTCAACCAGAGAAAAATCAATTCTCCCTCAAACAGTTGCACGGTTGTTTACCACCCGTGTTTTAATGCAGAGCCTCAGCCTAGCTTGAATTCCAGTTTGTGTCTATTTGCGAAATACCCTCAGTCATGGACCTCGTGGTTAGGGTTGGGGAAACACCAAAGTGACTCAATGTCCTCCCTCACATCATCATTCTTCTACCCAAAAGTGCCACTATGGTTCTAAATGAATCATTTGGCTGAAGAATAGATGTAATGTAGTACATGACAATGCTATTTCTACAGTGTCACTTTTGTAGGCTGTTCCTTATGAAATACTTATCCAGAGTATAAAGTTGTTTTCTTCTCATAAATTCATTGAATTGTTTTTAAAATATTATTAGAGAATAATAGCTTTGTTATGGGATTATCTAGGAGGGTTTAAATTTTACAGTAATATCATTACTCTTCATTATGTTCTTTAGAATGCTGACATAAAGCTACCTCAAATGTTACCAAATAACTGAAATCATTTTTATTTTACTCCCTTGCATACATTCTTTTCTATTTCAAAGTAGAAATCAAATGCAAGAAGAATAAGGGTTTCCAGCTGGAAACTTAATAGAACTAATTAATGAGCTCTACTTAGAATGAAAATGGTTTTAAACAGAGCTGTGATTCAGATGCAGAAAGATGTGGCTAAATGGTGTCACCTCTGCCTCCAGAAAAATTTGACCAGAATCCTGCAGTGAGTTCTCTGCCTGCAGGCATCTGCCCCAAAACAAGCCCAGGGGCTTGAGTGGGACTCTGGCTATGTGTTGAGCTGGAGAGCAAACATTTCCATGCAGAAGGAATGCAAAGTCCAGTTTTGTGTCCTGATGAGACCCTTGGAGCTTGGGGACTGGTGACAAGGTGTCCTGTTTCTGTCCATCTGGAAGTGCCTATGGAGGCAGGCACTGATCCTGGTAGCTTTGTCCAAATGAGGTTTCTGGGTCTGGCTGAGGCCAAACTTGAGGCCCCAGGGAGCCAAAAGGTAAAAAAAATGAGACACAACAAAAAGATCATCTGCCATCTGAGCCTTGGCAGCAATGGACTTGAGAACTTGGGTGAGATTCAGGTGCCTATACCCCATATCAGCTTGCTCCATCTCCTTTCAGGACAGCCCCTAAGAACCTTCCAGTACTATTTGGTAATGTCTTTATTTTCACGTCAGGTTATAGAGACCTACACCAGAAAACCATCTCCTTGGGTGGAGTTTAATGCTTTTCCACCAAAGAGCAGTAAAACATCTTTCCATTCTTTGTAGTTCTATTGATTTGAGGTCTGGTAGGGCCAAATGTCATTGGGGGTCCTGCTGTGATGGGCTCTATCCCACAGGGAGATGAAGAGGTGCCCAGCCCCAAGAGCATCCACCACTGCACACAGCAGTGCTTACACTGTTGTTACAGTTAATTTCCTCCTCTCTTTGATCCATCTAAATTCAGCGTGCATTATCCTTCTGTTATTTATGTAAATGTTTAGATTAGGTACTATTTTATTCTACAGTGAATGACACCATAATCCTCCTTATTTTTTTCCTTTATCATAAATATTTAGTTTGTTTTTAGCTTGTGGGACTAAACACAACATCGTTTTCATTACTGTGAAATCTTTCCCTTTTCTTCTCCTGCAAGCATCCCTGGTCCCCTGGCAGTACTCTGCCTCCCAGAACATGCTAATATTGCTTGCATTACTGCAGGATTACCACAGTGAAGTATACACTGGGTATTATAATTCATAATGTTGCTTTAAAAGATTAACCACTCCCACGGCTGTGTCTGGTAATTACAGAGCAGACTTTTTTTTTTTAACAAAGAATAATGTGCACAAAATGACTGGCAAGGAGGTAAGTGTTTGGGATGTGCTTTGTTTTTCAACCTCGGAGAAAACCAGATGCAAAATTGATAAAGGAGAACAAGAGTATGTTTTAAGATGAGATACTTCAGTATATTAGTAATTTAACAGATTTATATGAAGGAGATGGCACCGTCAACCCCTGGAATGTCACAGACTGCTATGACTGGCAGTTGCCAGCTCAGATGACTTCCACGAACAAATCCAAAATAATTAATAGGAGTTTTCCAGGCAAGTGAGTGTGCTGGTGAAAGAGCAATAGTTAGTTTAGCCTGTCAAGGTTCATTCCTTTTCAAAACTCCAGTCCTCCCTTGATGCCCTCTAATGGTTTTTTGAAATGCCAAAATGTTTTTGCATGAACAACATTACCCATTGTGCTTCAGTTAAATGCATTTTGATGTCAGACACACTCCTGGTTTGAAAATGCCTGCTACCTACCCCTTCCCGAGGGGATCCTCCAGGGAGGGTAACCAGGTTGACTTTAATCGGACAAAGACACAGAATGAGTTCTTAATGAGATAAACCGATGGAGTGTGCAAAGTCACATTAATATGTGGAAACTTGATCAGCTTTTATTGAGGGATCAGGAAGCAGTTTAATTGCTGAGTGACAAGAGCATGTGTTTGTTTCATTGCTTATTTATGTTTGTTGCAAAGCCTTGGGGAACATGGTAATTTGTCCCATTGTTGTTTGAAAATGTGGGTCTGGCACCCAAAGCAACTGCACACAACAGACACTGGTCTTGCACCAAGTGTTGTTTCATCAACGTTTACCACAGTCTCGTTGGCGAGGATGGCAGCCCTTAGGCACAAAATGGGATTCTCCTTCCAGACTCTCCTCACTTGGCTTGTCCAGAACCAGTCCAGCTGTGAGAAGGCTGGAAATCTTGTACTTAAATGAGGAGTCACTCACTGTCTGTTAAATGAAAGTAGCATTAAAGGCTGCTGCACAGTAGAGTAACACTTAACGGATTGTTCTGCCTTTCCCAGCTGGAGATGTAATGGTTGCACGCTCCTACAGAAAACTCCTAAAAGATCTCAGAGCCTGAGGCAAAGTCCGTTGAAGCTGTTGGTGTCTTTCTGTTCATTGGACTGGCCTTTGATCAGGCACTAATGCATAGTGATAGCTTTTCTATACCTTTTCTAAACAGGTTTTAGCGTAGGGTTGTTCCCTGCTGTAGGATATGCAGCAGCCCTAGGGATAGATCTGTTCTGTGGGCTGGGGCTGACCAGAAGCCTTGATGGTACAGTGACGCCTGGCACTCTGTGCTGGAGAGAAGTACTACTTTTGCTGTGAATTTACATGAAAAATCCCTGGTTAATAATAATTTTAAATGCAAAGCTTCCTGGGATCTTAATGTTTCTTTCCTCTCAATTCTTGCCTTACTTTAGAAGGTACGTATTCCATTCAGGAGCACCACCTGGAAAAGCTTTCCTTCCTGTTTTCTCTAAATTAGCCATTTCAAATACTTTCTTGATGGAGGAGGATATAGGATTGCTGATGATTAAGGTTACATCAGGCTTTCCAGTTCAATATCCAGCACCATAGAATGCATCTACTTCTGTAGAAGGAGCCTAGGAATAGTCGTATCAATATACATTACAGGCTTGTCATAACTCACTCATTTCCTATTTCAAACAGGAGGAAATACACTTGAACATATCTGTTGTATCTGTCAAGACTTCTCATTTGTCAAACTATTAGTGGTCCCTCTGTCAACATAAATAAATCTGTCCATAAATCTTGACAGGTATAATCATTTGTTGCATTTGAAAGGCAAGTCTCTAACATTAGACCCCTTTTGATTCCTAACATGATTATCTTTAAAGAAAGACATTTCAAATGCCTTCTGAATCTGGCCTCTGTCAAATGATTTCTCCACTCTTGCTGAGTTATCTACTCTTACGAAGTAAGCAAAGGCGTAGTTCCTGCTGTCAACTCTCTTGAAGACCACAGGAATCATTGGCATCGCAGCAGCTCTGAGGTCCTATCCTGCAAGCATTTATCTTCCTGTTTGTCAGACCAGGCTCCTGATATTCTTATTGTTCTTTACAACTAGATTTCTCATTCCTATTCCGAGCCATTCTTCTGGCACCAGTTGTCCTTTCTTTACTTTTGGGAAGCTATCAAAGAACATTCTTTGAAGGTATTCCATCTGACGCTGCCGATCTCCTCAGCACTGTTGTGGTTGGCAAACAATCCGTAGCCATACAAGAGAATTAAGCCTCCAAAATGGCCATTTAAATACGGGCTAGCATAACTGAAGATTGAATTCCATAATACCAACACACGCTTCGCAAGATCCCCTGCTGCTGTGGGGCTCACTGAGCAGCTCCAGCCATACAAGACTCCCCAGAGAGATATGGAATGACCTTGTTTCTCTGCTCAATGGCCTTATGTTAGTAATTTTGCCTGCCTGATTAAGTTAACAGTTATCCAGCATTCACCAAGCTGGAATGTGAAGTGAGGGTCTTTGGCTAGAGATCGGTGTCTCAGCAGACTGCTCTGGCATGTGACCCAGAAATTGGTCAATGCGCGAGTGCCAGAAGGCAAACAGCAAGTCCACAGATAGCATGGCTTCGTAGCACTCCATGCCACATGGAAAACCCAAAGCACATGCTTTTGCAAATAAGAATGAGTCAGGAGGCTTCTAGGGATAGGTTTGTGGGGACTGCAAGGTAAAAAGGGTGAATCCAGAGGGAGCTCCTGCAGGAGCCAAGGACCTTGGTACCCAAGCTCCTGTGGTGTCATGGACATGGCCAACTTACACAGGGAATTAGCTGGTGAATGCTGGAGGATCCCAAGTGCAATGTTTTCCCTTCAGCATTCTGACAGTGAGGAAAGGAAAACTTTTTTTTCATAAAATGTATTTAAAGTTCTTCATTTTCCCTCTTTCAACTTTCCACCTCTTTAAATCATCTGTGATTTGCTGCAGCAAAGATTTTTAATTGACAGAATTTCAACTTGTGCTCTAAAAAGCCCTATTTACTTCATAGGTTCTTTAGCTTCATGGGGCCTTGATGCCATGTGGGATATTTCCTGCTTTGTTCAATGGATCCTTACCACTGAAACTATTTTTTTATGGTCTGGATATCAAGAACAATTATTTCAGAGACAAACCATTTTGGCCCTGACCTTACAAGGCTTTGTACAGGATGCCCAGATGCAGACTGTCAAAATGCAGCTGTTAGATGAGGTTCCCATCTGAATCACAGCTCTCGATGCAGTCAGTTATTAAACAGTAATTTTTTTCCATGTTAAGTCTCAATTTAGGGTAATATTCCATTGGAATGGGCAATATACAAGAGCCATAAACATCTAGTTTGCTACATCCACATGGTAGCCTGGGAGTAAGGAAGAGAGTTCAGTTCTTCACTTCAAGGCAGGGAATATAGAGAAGTATTTATTTAAATTTGAATGCTGAATCTCTTTTAGTTAAAATACTTAGAAATATTTAGTCAAAGAGGACAGTTGTCTTTAGCCTTGCTGGCAAAATGCATTGAGATTCTTGGTTTGTGAAACCCGTTGAAGCCAAGGAGATAAACAGCTTGCTTTTATGAGGCTGCATGGTCTGGGGCGTGTCGTTAAAAGCAGAACACAAGTGCATCTGTGTTCATACCAACATCTGCATGTGTTGATGCCATTGGAGTGTCTGCAGGACTCTGCAGCTGTAGGTGAGAGCTGCTGAGGTTCTAAATTAAGAAGGTAGATGCCTAGATTAACCTATGTCCTGGCCTTTTGCATCTGTGCCTATTGGTACTCTCTGCATAACCAGCATCTGCTGGATCTCCCCACTGCTGTTTCTGGTTCTCTTTCTCCAGGCCAGGAAGGATGCTGGGCTCCTCAGCTTCCTTTTTTGTTGACTGGCAAGATGGTACTTTGTCAGGTAACTGCTGTTGTCACCAACTGCAAAGCTCACTGCATCTAGAGTATAATGACACCTTCTGAGCCGCTTCTTTTATGCGTTAACCTACTTGGAAACAGAGGCTCATGTGCAAATTCCCTCTGTATTTTGTGAAGACTGGAACATAAGCCAGATCTGAGCTGAATTTCCCCCTTCCAAGAGCCAGCTGAATCAAAATTCCCTTGATGCAGACATCCCCAAATTTCATGGGTGCAAAAGATGTCTTGATCCAAATTTTGCAGTTTGCTCCCATCTCTGCTTAAAACATAAAATGTATGTTTTTAGGGAAAAAGGATATAAACATCTTGTTCATGTTTGAGCTGAGAATGTCTTTTTTCTGTAGGCTGTCAACACAACTTCAAATGCATGCAGCCTGTCCAATCTGACAGACAATTTGCATATTTGTGGAATGCTAACGCCAAGTTACTGTATACATTTATACATGAAAGCATTAGAAAGTTTGAAGGATTAAAGGTGGAAATGTATCCCCCTCGGCCTCGATTAAAGATCAAGACAGCACATCAATAGATGGCAGACAAATAACTGCTGCTTTGCCGTTTGGAATGGCTTAACCAAAAATAATAAAATCCAAGCTATTTCCTAGGACATAAATAGCTGAGGGCTTTACGTGTGCTAATTGCTGGAGCATTGTTTTAGCCTTCTGAGAGTGTAATGTGGAGTCCAGCACCTTCAGTGTGAACCCTCTAACATGGTGACCATCTTCGTTCTGCACCACCCACAATGCCTGGGACATAGCTACAGCTCCAAGGGCCACCCCAGCATAAATGCACCCATGTCGATGTCTAGGGATGCATCTTCCTCAGTGTGCTCTCAGGTCCTGGAAAGTTCTTTGAGGCCAGATGGAGGTGCTTGGCCCGTACAAAAGTGACTTAGTTTGCAATGAGATGGGTGTCAGGAGGAGCAGCAGCAGGTGCTCGACATTTTTCCATAGAAAGATGCTTGTTTGGCTGTGTGCGTCAAGATGTATTTTGGAGCCTGGCTGTAGACACACTGATTTGAAAATGGAGGCTTTCAGTCTTAAAAACAAAATATGCTAGAGAAAGGTTTTACATGGTTCCTCCTAAGGATCAAAACCTGATATTATTTGTTTTTCTTGCACTAAAAAAATAACCTCAATAAAATGTTTTGCGTTGGCCAATGGATATAATTTAGGACCAGACATTGGCAGCACAGGACAGAGTAAGCAGGAGCTAGTCAAATCTTTCCCCCAGTCTTTGATCCAAAACATGAATATTCCTTTGATTCAGAAAGGGTTTGGCCAGCCTGTTTCACAAACCGTTGCATGTCTCTGTGCTTTCTGGCTGGGGGAAGTGGAAGTGGCAAAGCCTCAGATACCTGGGAACCAAAAGCTGAAAACTCTCCTGGAAACTTCTCATGGTCTAACGAAATTCCCGGGCCAGCTTCCAACCTGAGCGGATGCAGACAACCAGCCAATCTGAACCAAATCTGTTGAGATTCAGCCGACATTTATGGAAGAGGACTGAGACTTTTCTAGGGAGTTTGTAGGAGCTGCACACCCAAATCCCTTTAAATCTCAGTGGAACTCTTGCTCCTCTCTTTCTTGACCTCCACTGAAAATCTCTTCAACTATTTTGAAGACCTCAGGCAACACTTTCATTATAGATACACCTCTCCACCAAGATTATAAAAGCACAGAATTTTAGTTGCAGTTGCTGAAAATGTGTAATTTAACACACCTATCCAAAAAACCCCAGGCTACACCAAAACTCTTGACCACAGAAAGCCTTGTGCTGCCACAAGACAGTTCTAACTCCAGGTACCTCAGTTTGAAAACATCAGCCTTAACGTGTTCAGAAAAAGTATGTTGTTATTTTAAATCCCATTACTCAAAGGCTGAGATGCCTTTCTACTGGGAGCATCATTACAAAGCTGAGCTCTGCTTGGATGCCTATTCCAACATGGATCTGACAGTTCGCATGTAGGAAAAGCCCTCTCATGCATTCATAGTTCTAGATGACCTCCATATATTTGTTTAAAAAATAATTAGGCTTGCTTAGCTTTTGTACTGTGGCTTTTTCCTTTTTATTTTTTTTTTTTTAAAGTAGCTTTTCCTGTGGCACTCCCAGGCCGGTACAATGCTGGCTTTTAAAAGTGATTTGTCTGTTGCCAGGCAGTTTTAAACTTTTACTTCCTAAGTCCTTGCAAACCAGCTATACAAGGAGACTAAAAAAATCTCCTGGGGATTGTTTTTATAGTAACAGTGAAAGCTTAAAATGTTGCAGCGGCAGCCAAATTATTTTTCTTGTAGTGGAAACAATACCAACAACTGGAGTCTACATACAAAACAGTTTAAAGCTACCCATAAAAATGACTAACAAATGAGTGCTACATTTCTTTTTATCATTTACTCTTTATAAAAAGTGACAGTTTGAAGGCTACTAATTTGGCAAGCTGTTCCCCTCTATAGTTGTGGTTAATCAGTAATTAAAGGATATATAAAACATGGAGATACACATACGAGTTTAACTTTTTTGTGTGGTTTAGGACACAGTCAACTTTTTTTCCCACGCACTAATGGGAAACTAGGTAGACATATGCAAAATTTAGCCATAGGGCAAAGTTTGATTTCAGGCAAAATTTTCAAGAACATGTTCATGACTAAGTCCAAGTCCTATTTACTTTCTGTAACACTCCAAAATTGTCGCAATTGGGTCCAATTGCCCGAATGATGATGTTCAAAGATGTGTAGTTACCTCGGGGCATAAAGGAGTATTTTCTTCCATGATTAAACAAACGACGTCTTGAGAACGGTTCAAATCAAACATTTAAAATAATATTAATTAATGATGTTAATTACGAGGAATTTTTTTAAAGGCGTAAGCACTATCCTCAGGTAAGTAAGTACTTTTAAAAATTTATTGCTAAAAATGGTGCTTGTTGGCATCTAAGCAGCTTCGTCACTCTCGGAAGTGGCACTTATGTTCTTAAGTCACTTAGGTTGGTTTTGAAATCTTTGCCTGATATTTCATCATCTATTTGCTGGCAACAGCCCTTCCTACACCTGCAAGCAGTAAAAAAAGATATTCCTCCCTCTGAAAGTAAAGAGCTAAAAGTAATACAGGAGTCAGTCAACATAAAGACAAAATAGAAAGCCATTAGTTCAAGAAATTGAAATAAGAGAACTTAAAGTTCTGGCTGCAGAGTAAGGAAATGTTTCAAACAGGACTTTCAGCAATTGCTGGTCTAATTCTGTGTCCCTCGCAGGCTGGTTGTGTGTCTGGATCTCAGCAACAGGTGTTGGGATGCTTTGTGGGGCACCTGAAAAGGTTAAGTAGATCCTTTGGGTGCTGCTGTAGGTTGGCACCACGGCACGTGCTCACTGTGTCCCTCTGGTAGGCTGTGCCATGCTGGACCAGTTACTCCAGTCACAATTATTTTACCTGCCCAAATGGGGTACTGGAGGCAAAGGCAAGTATTTGATATGTGAGGTGTGGGGCTGTGCTCTGAACTTGGTCATTTGACCTTCAAATTCAATGTGTGAGCGTTTGTCTGTTGACTGTCCAAATAATGATGTTCTAGATGTCTATTTGGAGTTTATCAGGTCTTACAGAAAAGGAAAAATGGTTCATGGTCTGAAACCACCTCAAAGCCTGGATTAAATAGTAATTACCTACTAATATGCATCAGCACTGGCCGAGAGAGAGACAAAAAAAAGTCCTGGTCCATAAGATTGAAATTAAGCTGATAATTTTCCAAAACAACAAAAAAAAGTCTTAGTTCTAAGCACTTTTCGAAATGGCCACCATTACTGTGAGAAGATCTGTCCCAGTGTATATAGAACATAGCGGAATAATGACATCTCATTTGATTATACAAAGTAGTTTTTTCCTTAGTGTTTTAGTTCTCAAAATTCCCAGAATACACCACATTGAAACTGTTCACTTGAGAAATTAAGTACCGTATGTGATAAGACAGTCATGTGAAATTTTTAAGCTGTCATTAAAAACGATTATAATTAGGACAAACTATATGAAAATGCTTTAAAATTGAGACCCTGGTGAATTAAAAATTAAGGGGTATATTATGTATTATCATGTTGAAGGGCAGGGATTTAGGCGTGTAACTCCCATTAACACTAATGTGAGTTGCATTCACAAATCCCCATGCCTTGCCACGAGCATACACCCCCTCATTTGTTTTCGCTGAGCAACCTCAGCTTTCGCAGTACTCCAACACAACACTTCTGCCTGCGGAGAAGGAGTGGAACAGCAAATCAGAAGCTTAAACTGTTTTCCCTTAGAAATCTCCCAGATAGAGCAAAATGTAATTCATCTGAGCAGTAGCTGTACTCCCACGAGTAAGATTTACTTATGGAAAGTAAGTGTCACGTAGTCTACTCTTCCCTGCAACAACTCCTTGTGCTTTTCCCCATGTGTAATAACTAAGGGTTGGGCTGCAATCGTTTTTATTTTGTCTCCTCTAAATGCAGGAAGGCTGTTGCTGAGGGCAGGCTTGGAAGAGCAGTTCAGCCTTCAAATGGAGCCACATTCACGGCAGCGTAGGATTCCCACATGGTGAGTGAATGTGTACTGTAATGACAGCATCCACAAACCAAACACACCTCTTACCCTGTTGGGGGCTTAGGGCTGAATGCTGAGCAGTGAACAGAAGTTCACACTGGCTGTGCTGGGCTTTGGGGCACTGGCAGGTGAAGGATGAGCTGCTGGGCTTTAGGCTGCAAAGGGTGGCCAGTTGACTCGAGTTTAAGTCTCAAGATAGTTGGTCCTTTCCTTATAGCCCCAAAGTAAAATGTTGTGTGAGTTTGTATCTTGGCTTTCATTGGAAAGAAATGTATCCCTTGTTATAAATTAAACTTTCATAAATGAACTCTAAAAGTTGATTTATTTTTCTCTTAAGTTTTGATCTGTATATAGAAATAAGTAATTTCTGTGAAAGTGGTCAGAGTTGATCTTGTGCTCTCCTTGTCCCATCTGCTCCTTTTTACATCTTTGGATTTGGCAACATTGATACCACCAAGTTAAGCTAGTTCATCTGTAACTTGGGGTTTGCTGAGAGTCTACTAATAGCATTCAATAGAAATGCCCTGTCCTACTGCTTTTATAAATGAACTCATACTAATTCTATTTAAAATACATTAAAAGAATGGTCATATTACCGCACTATAGCTTACAGCAAAAAACCCCAACAAACCACAGCTTGTGCCTCATACCTTTCCATGGTGTTGCAAAATTGTAATTATTCTAATACACTAAATTCTTTGCAATGTATTTTCCCCGGGGGCAAAATAAATAAATCTAAATAAAATAGATATTTGTAGAGTCGGTACATCTCCTATTTTTTTAATTAGCACCTGAGCAAAATGTTTTCCCTCCTTGTTGCCAAGCCAGAAAAAGCACTGATGACTTTTCAAGCAAGTAATGAATGCCAGGTTTATTCCTTTATTGGTACCTGTGGATTCTGTTGTATTGCTTGTTAACAGATGCAAGTGGGCAATATAACTATTACATCAGGCAATAATATAGAAGCCCAGGCAGTTCCTAAGCAACAGCCCAGCATTGATTCTTGCCAGCTATTCTCTAGGATTCCCTCTGACACAGTAAGTGAAGAGGAGTTGGACAATATAGTCTTATTTTGAGAAAGGAATAAAACATGAAACTGGTGATTTTCAAAATCATATTTTTGCAGATTTCTTACCAAATCAAAAGGGCTAAAATTTAAAACTGTCAAAAACATTTCAGCTCAAGAGCTGCATAAAGTTTTCTATTGTTCAGGCAGCTCAACAGTTGCAGCTATTTTGCTTCATACCTTGCCCGCAAAAATAGCAAGAAATGAAGATTGTAATAATAGAGCTTCTTCAGCTTGTTGGACTGCAACTGGTTTTTGCAGACTCACTCATTAGTTTAGCCTAAAAGTAAAACACTTTTCATCTGTTCTGTATGAATTCCATGGTCAGTCAAATATGGATGCTGATGGAAAAATTAATAATAAATCATTCTGTTTAGGCTATATAGAGTGTGCACATGCACAGAGTTTTGTGTGTACACAAGATAAAAAGGTGTATTTCAAAGCAATGTCACTCTCAGATGTCACCAGCTGATACAATTTCTTACCCTACACATTGTGTACTGTAAAAATGACATCTGCTTTATATATAACTGGGGATTCAATGAAGCAGCAAAGCTGGGATCTTTTTTATTATCCATAACTTTCTTTGCAATGGACCAATCCAAGCTTTGGACTCTTTCTCAGTATTTGGAGAACATTGTTTCCACACTTTGGTTTAGTCCAGTAGAGCATTCCTCGTCAGGCTTAGGTTTTGAGCCAAACTTCTATGAGGGATAACGTTCTTTCATCTGAGTATGAATAATGTCCTTTCAGAAAACAGTTCATATTTAGAATAAATAAGAACAGACATACATGCACACTTATGGACCCAAATGCACACACTTCCAGGAGCACAAACATGAATAAATGAGAAAAACTTTGTAAACCAGATGTTCTCTGGGTTTGAATGCTCCATTGGTTTCCATACACCATGTAAGGTTCTGGTCTGCTAAGGGAGCAGAAGCAAGTTTGACATAGGAGCTTGCAGTGCTAACAGTTTTGCCTTGCTTGGCAGGTGGGAAATGATGGCTTTCTTCACTGAGGACTTTGACTTTTTGCAAAAAAACTGATGACACTTCCAAAATAAAATTCTTTGTTCAGATATTTGAGTTATAGGCCAAAATACTTTCCTTTTTGGCAAAAAAAAAAAAAAGTCAAACTCATTCACGAGAGCTATGGTTGCATGCCTCAAGCCTCTTGCTCTCTGGGTTTATTTCCCCTCTTTATGGTTTACCACAGCACATGAAGAGTGTGCAAGATGGAGATACTGAACTTCTGGGTGCTGCGGGAGGCATCCAGGCACCCAGACTGGGGCTTCTGCCCAGGGACCAATGCAGTGATTGTGATTCTATGGCTTTTCTCTCTTTTCTCCACTAAGCTGTTCCAGTTTCCAGGTGTTAGATACTTTTCAGATAAGCAATAATGTCTGGTGTGAGAAGCAGACACGTTCGGCTCCCTCAGAGGGTAAGAGAAATGTGCATCTTAATGAAAACCCTATTTTCTATTAGAAACCAGTTTTGGTGAAACAAAATCACCCAACCATAGAACTCAGTCCACACAATTTCAACATGTTTCCATCCACTTTTCCTTCCCCTCCACTCCCCAACTCCGACCCATTCTCTGCCTGCCTGATATATGTTGACATGAGAATTAAATCACTAAGAGCTATGAATGCTTTAGCTTTAAGAGAAAGCCAGGTTACTATTCCTAGCATGGAAAGTTAAATGAAATCATGCTGTGAGTGAATTCCTATTGATTTCTTCAGGATTGATCAGAAACATTTGTCAAACTTTTGTTTTCTTTCTGTCCTACATCTTCTTTAGACACATAGTTAAACATACTAAGGAACGTTTACATTTTATAAACGTGTTCTAAGGTCTTTATATAAACATACATGTAATAAAAGTGACTGGTGATTTATATGATCTATATACATTCGGATAATTTATTTTCTAAGCCAAGGTTTTAAAAAATAGGTGCCTAAATTCAGACACCTAAGTCTTTGTTTACAGTCTTTGGTTGCCTGATTTTCAACATATTAGTACTCAGAAACTTTTTTTAACCTAAGGTGCCTAGAATTTTTGGACAAAAATTACATTGGGCTGTTTTTTTCATCTATTAGAATCAGAAGGGGAAAATTAAAGATTATAAACATACAAAAGATGTAAAGGCAAAAATAAGAAAACTATAAATCCTCAGTGTTTTCCCACAAGTCACTGTAGAGAATGAGTTGTGCTGGTAGAAGTTGCATGAGTACAATCCAGCAGATCTGTGCTTGCTTAACTGAGTTTGACCTAAACCCCTCCCTTGAAGCATTTGTCTTTTCTTTAGGTTCACACTGAGGCCTCCGTTTTCAAAGATGTGTGTGCGCTCCTGCACCTAATGTATATGCATATTCAGTGTGACTGCATATGGAAATGGAGCATCCATGGAAATGGAGCATCCATGCCAACAATTTTACAGCTAGCAGGCTTTTTGCATGTGTGAGTCTCCAAGGGTTGTGTGCTGTTGGGGTAGCAGTCACACACAGCTATAACATGTACAGCTGCATTAATACTTTTTCTTTTTAAACCAGCTAGCAACAGCAAGTGAGAAAAATGATACTGTTTTAGACACCTGGACCTTGAAATAATAATAATAATAATAATAGAAAACCCCCAGTAACTGGTTATGGATCTTGAAATGATATGGTTCAGCTTTCAAAACCTGCCGCTGTGTCCCCCTCATAAACACAGGTCATTCTTGCATTTAGGCACTGTTAGATTTGTGTTTTTAATTACAAGCAAATAATTTTTTGAGGCAGTCAACATAAACTGATGGTATTCTAAAATCTAAAGGGAGAAGGCCAATATTAAAAACACAAAACAAAACAAAAAATACAACCAGAAACAAACCACTAGGAATAAATAAATAAATATATAACAAGAAAAAGTTAGTGGAGCAGCTGTGTAAATAATACGAACAATGTTAAAGAATAAAAGGAAACTACCAGAGCCACTTGGGATGAGGAGGGAGCCTAAAATCACTGGTTGCTCTAACTAGGTCTTGCTGGTTGGTTGTGCCTTTTTTTCCCTGCCAACTCCAGCTCTGCCTTAGCAAGCATTTTCTTGAAAGGCACTGGAAGAAGGGAAGGAAAATGAGGTTATCCCATAAAATAACCTACTACTACTTGGTAAGGGCACAGGAAGAGAGAATGAAGCAATGGTTTAATATTAGGACTAGAAGCTGCATGAAGTAAGTCATTAGCTGAACACTTCATTCATCAGTACAGAGTAAATGTTGAATTGTGCTGAAGTCAATGAATAACTTTCATGATTTGGCTGCAGGCTTTGCAGAATGACACCGCTTGCCCATGAGCATGCTCTGAACCTCAAACACCAACCTATGTCTGCACAGGAGCTCCAGACTTGGAAGCTCATGAGGTAAGAGAGGCAACCCCTAATGTCCTGGGAGCAGGGGACATGGAGATTTGGACCTAGTGGGTGAGTTCTCCGTTCTTCATCTGATTTTTGTATCAGTTTTCAGGATCTTGAAAATAGACTAGGATCAGCAGAGAAGAAAAACTAAGTCAAGTAATGCATGTGTTCTTGTTGATGCTTGTAAGTTACACATAGTAAATCAGTAATATAAAATACCCTGGTTTAATCTAGCTAGAGATCTGTTGCTTGCATGTGTAAGGATGTAAATGAAATTTTTGAGACTTTACTAAAAAACAAGGCAGTAGGAAGAAATTATTAAATTCTAATGATTATTATTTGTCAGGTATATATCCTTACTCCATAAATTAATGCAAGGCTTTGAAAAGGAGCCAGGGATGCTCAGCCTGGACAGGAGCTCCATATTTCTCAGCAGGCACCCAGTGCAAGCTTGAAGCCATGCTGCTTTGCAGACACCAGCACACTTCAGTCACCAAGGAGAACAGAGCTCACTTTAGGGCTCAGGAATCTCCATGTTGATTTACTCTGGTATTTATATTACTGTGCATGAGAGCTGGCATTTTTGCAATGCTGATACCAGTCCCCAACGTGAGCTGGATCAAGACCACAAGAAACTCATTTCCATTAGTGCAAGAGCAGTTCCTTTATGGAGAAGGACCCAAATTGCATGTGGATTGGATGTGAAAGGTGTAGAAAGGCTGGAGAACTGATTAGCAGTTCCCTTGGCAATCACATCCCTTACCATCCTCCTGCCTTTCCAGCAGTAAGGCTTTGCAGTAGAAAACTCACCTCCCAGCACCAGCCCAAATCCTGCAATGGTAGCCAGGGTAGTTATTAAACAACAAGGCTGAGCTGACACTGCTCCTTGGGTCATTGCAGCATCCACTCAGCACAGCAGAGCTGCTCTGCCATATACCCAAGCTCACATATTACCATAGTCCTCAGCAACACAAGCCAAGATACAGCCCTGCTCTTCCCTTGGCAAAACAACACAACCAACATAAACGTACACTGAAATCGTTTTGCTGTCCTACCACAGGTGTGATTATTGCTGGTACACGCTGAGCACCACAAGCCACCGTTGGGCTACAAGTCCTACGAGAGGCGAGCTACTAGCCCATGGGCCTGGCTGACTTAGGCTGGCAAGGAGCCAGCTCTCTGCTGTAGATCTGCTGGAAGGCAGAAAGGAAACCTGGTGAAGAACAGGCTGAAAAGACTCTCTTTGTGCCAGTATGCTAAGTAGAAATCACTGCTGAATACACATGGGCCAGATCCAAAATCTGCTTAATGCTATGGGAATTTGTGCACTGACTATGATGGCCTTTGCTGCGACCCATGGGCTCCGACCCTCCGTATCCTGAGCAGCTGCAGTCATCTTTGTGCAAGCAAATTAAGTGTGTTGTAGGTGTGAGATTGCCTGCAAGAGCTCTAGAACTCATTTGAGTCGGTCATATGAACAAATCAAGGTACAGGACAAAAGAGACAGGATCTGATACATCTACAAGGTAAGTCAGAGCCCAAAATAAATGTATAGAGTTAGTTTGGGGAATTCTGTAAATAGCAAGAAAAGGGAAATAGCACCACTTGGGGAAAGTTTTCAGGCCAGTGAAATCCAGGTGAGTTTAACCATTGATGACAGTGGGACAAATACATTATATAAAGCACATGAATGTTATGAAATGCAAAGACTTTTAGGAATGAGGCCAAGCTTACTAATTTTTTTCTAGCAGATTCATCTTTCCCAGCACGACATCCCATCCACTGGCACAGCTGTTGTCCTCAACCTCTGGTATCTTCCCTTTGCTATCATTTTTTTGCATGAAGGTGGTTGCAAAATTCCCGTGGCATCTCCTTCAGCAGTCAGGAGAGCTCGTGCTGGGGCAAGTCAACTATCTGGAAATCAGTGCCCAGGAATTGAATGCTCCCTGTATGAATGCTTTCTCTGCTATGAAACATCTGAAGCTTGCCTGGTGCCTGCTTCTGAGCAAGGGCCATGGGGAGAGGAAAGCCAATGCCAACTGTGCAGGACTGGACTTTTAGAGTTTCTAAGTGAAGTCCAGTTGACAAATTAAAGCAGCCTTGTGTGCCCTGGCCACACTGGGCACTCTCAGAGTCACATATTCAAGGATGGTCATGCTCTCTTTGACTTTCAGGTAATACTGTTGACCCTTGACCACCTTGATGAGCTTGCAAAGCATTTGCTGTTCCTTTTCAGTTAAGCTCCCGCATCCCCAGCTCATTAGGACGTGGGCAAGTGCCTATTGCTACTTTTTGCTTTAGATTGACTGCAATCTAAACCCTTCCTCAGATTTCATCAGGATTTTCTCTGGTTAGATGCTTTATTGCCCTTATTATGAAGCGTAGTTGCTGTATGATGTCAGATAATAGTTACGTTGGATTTGGGATTTTTTTCAGTCTCCTTTGCCAAGTCTGAGTTTATTGCTTCCTGATTGAGGTGATTTGCTACCTTAATTTTTAGAGCATATATTTTAGTAGCTGTGTGATTTTATGTGTGTGTGCACATAAAAAAAAGGCAAAAAAAAAATTACATTTCTAACTGAAATCTATCTAAATAAGAACATAAAGTAAAAGGTTGTTTATTCAATATGGCCATGGTGGTCTTAGAATTTAATTACAACCTGAGTAAATCTAAATTGCTGTTCCATCCCCCAGCAAGAAGGCCTAGAAGACTTAGAGCAAGATAAAGCACCTCCATGTAGCCTTTACCTGCTGATAGCATTTCTATCATTGCAAGATCTGGCAAGAGAGTCAAACACCACGTTTTCCCAAAGGTATGTAAAGCATGCAGAACTGACGGAAAGATTAGCAAGTTTTCTGTGGAAGTAGCATACATCTGCTAGGGTGAGGAGAGCCTTCACTGATGTGCCACTTGTAAATGCATATGAACTCTGTAATAGGTGCGGTGCTTTTGCTCAACAGCTGCAATCTTTTCATTGTGCCTCTTTTGTTGAATTCAGATAAAAGCACTTCATCGTCAACAAATCTAATATCTGTTCTTGTCCCACTTGAAAAGGTCAGATGAAATTTCCCACCAGAGGACAAAAAATACCTGAAGCTGCCTAGTGAGTTTGGGTGGCAATGTGCCAAGAGAGAGGGAGGGAGAGGTGGTGTCTCTGATGCCTCAGCAGAGCAATAATGTCAAGAAGCATGAAAAGCCCTCTCCAGGCTTGCACACAGTCCCAGGGCTAGAAAGCCAGAGGTAGCGGGACAGCCAGACATGAGCTATGAAATTGCCTCTCTCCTGAGCTCCTGGGGCAGATCCTCCCCCTCAGAGACTCCCATTCAGGCTGAAAGGGTTAGAGTTGTTCAGCCTGGAGAAGAGAAGGCTCTGAGAAGACCTTAGAGCACCTTCTAGTGCCTGAAGGAGCTCCAGGAAAGCTGGAGAGGGACTTTTGACAAGGGCATGGAGTGATGGGATGAGGGGGAATGAGTTCAAACTGAAAGAGGGGAGATTGAGATTGGGTATTAGAAAGGAATTCTTTGCTGTGAGGGTGGTGAGACCCTGTCCCAGGTTGCCCAGAGAAGTTGTGGAGTGGGAGCCGGCTGCAGAGGAGAAATAGCTTCTTGCTGACCTGATGGTCACAGGCAGTATTTCCAATGTACCTGGTTCTACAGAGAGCAAAGGTTCAGGATGCTGGAGGGGAAGAAGAGGTGGAAACTCTTCTCTTAAATCTCTCCAGCCATGCACAAAGTGTCCATTTCCCAGGAGCCTGTGCTTTGCACATTGTCTCAAGCCTCTGCAGCACCAGTGTGAGCTGTTCCTCTTTGTCTTGTATTAACCATTTCTCCTAGTGTCCCTGCAGATGCAGCTGCCCTTCCACTGCAGAAAACGAGTTATCCTGAGAGTAGCAGGACAAATCCTTTCTGCAGGTTGTAGCCCAGCTCACCAGGTACTCAGTCCTTTAGCAATGTCTTCTTAGATCCTTAACCTGGAACAAAAGCCCACACAAAATTTAAAGATCAGACCTGATTAGGAACCAGACCATTTTAATCTTTCAATATAGCACTATTATGTACCTATAAGCTCTTCTTTGCATTATTTGCACAGGCTATTGAATAATGACATCTAGAGAATTGATGCACTGTAAACTCGGGGAAAGCCTGTGGCCTGTTGAGGGCCAGGGATGGGAAGTTAAGGCACAAAGAAGGAGGCACTGTAATGAAAGAATGTGGAGCAGCCCATCACTAACACCCTCTTCCCATATCAGCAATTGGACTCAGTTATGAGAATAAAAGGGACCTTGGCTGCGAATGACTTAGGGCAGCATAAATATGTATTATGAATTTTAGGCTCAGACATAATTAAATGCCATTTGTCAGATCTCTGCTTGGTTTTCATCTCATTTGAGTTTTACAGAATGAATTAACTAACAAATGTGCCTCCGATTCTACCATAACAAATCATTTCTCAGAATTGGTTGCCTCCAAGCAGCAGCGAGAGAGTGACTGGGGGGAGTGACCTTCTGCTGTGAAGTTGTCACGTTCCAGCAGAGCCCTGAGTGGCAATGACAGCCTCAGTAATGGGGAGCCCGTAGTGGCCTGGCAGTCTTGTTGATAACTTGTTAATTTATTTAATGCAGTGGTGCAGAGGCGAAGATCTGGAGTAAAGGGTGGGGTGGGCTGAGCCTCAGGGTTGAAATATGTAAATATTCTGGGTTTGAGGAAAAAAAATTAAAATTTGTGTTCATTGTCACTGGATGAGGTTGGTGACAGGTGCCACTGGCAAGCAAAGAGGCAAATGTTTGTACCCATGCAGCTTTCATTAGAGAAGAGACAGCAAACCCATGGTCAGCATGTGCATAGTTTGGGTAATAGAGCAATAAATGCTCCCCTCCTGCTCACACGGAAGCACATTTGGGGCACACCAAGGGACTGTCATTCTGAGCTGGGAGAGTCATAGACAAGGAATAAACAGTCTGTGAGCTCTTGATGGGCAAAAAGGGAGAGAGAGTTAAAGACCATAGGTGAAGAAATCCATTCATTGCAGTTTAGCTGTATCATGAAGAGTTCTCTCACTTCACTCCATGGTATTAAAGCAAAGATCCTTCTTATACTTAGCAAATTATTACAGCAAAGGGATGGATTTGTTAGCCATGACTTAGCTATAGTTTCTGAAGTGTTAAGAAGTGCTCAGAAATTTGTGGGTGATGTGTACTTTAAAGGATCTTACATCTCCTCCAAGTGACAAAATCCTTCCAGACACCAGATCCATTGGTAATGGCACAAAACGGATACCCAAAAATCACTGTTCATTTTCTGTTTGGACAGTCTCGCATGTTGTCCCCAGCAGAAGGCCTCCCACAGCTGTATTCTCCATGCTGCATAGTTCATATGGAAGGTGTTTCTCACATCAGGCTAATGAAAATATGCAACAAATACTCTAAAGAGAGCTGGAAAGCAATGCTGGCAAACTGGTAAGTCAAATAAACCTGGTAAGAGCTGTGTCCTGTACAGCTCTGCAGACTTTAGCCTTAAAATATATTCTTCAGGATGGGGTAGAAAGTATTTAACAAGTAATATGCTGTCATTTGAAAAACAAAACCAGATGGTGGTGTTAATGCATCCAGTGACTTAAACATTATGTCATGTGTCTGCAGGAAAACAATAACCCCCACAGAGCACAACCCTGCAAACCTGAAGTCATACACACCAAGGAGTTCTCTTATGGAGGAGAGGAAAGAAGCAGCACCCTGCGGCCAGTTATCGACAGGAGTGTTGGTGGCAAGTGCTGGATCTCAGCCATTCTCATGGCAGGCTGAGAAGGAAAAGCAAGTTTTCCTCTCCCCCGTGGAGGAAAGCAGTGCTCCGGGCTCTCATCAGACCCTGGAGCTGCAGTCTCACTGTCCGTGTGATGCCTCGTAGGTGTTCAGGGAGCCTCTTCAGCCACACATCTTCTTTTTGCCCTTTGCAGGCCCTGCATGTATTGCTGAGCTGCATCCCCCAGCTTCTGGAAGATTTGGAGAGCACACGGGACACCTCTGCTCTTGACCTCAGTACATGAACGTGCACGAGGAATTTCCCTGAACATTTATTATCCCTGGTACCACAGTCAACAGTTGGCTGTGTAACTGAGCAAATTTTCTTGAACTCTTTATTTCCCAGGTCTTATTTTTCTAAGGAAGGCAATAAATCAATGACAGGAAAAGTACTCACCAGGCAGAAATTGGGTAGCTCCATGACTTAATCAGCACTGATTAATGCCGGTCAGGAATCTATCTCTGCATTTCTTTGGAATACATTTTGGAAAGTCTGGTAGTTCCTAGCAGAGTTTTGCATGAAAAATTAAATTACTTTCATATTCCTGTCTCTCCTTAACTAGTCAGTTCCTTGAGGCTCACACCATCTTTCCATGTAGATATGTACGGGCACTATGGGAACCATTGCTCCCCTGAGAGATGAAGGCAGGATTTCGGTGCGGAGATGGGAGCCCAGCAGCGGGTCTGGGTGATGGACAAGGAAAGGCATGGACAGCCACAGCCGGATAAGATGCTTCTCTTCCCCTCTGGCTGTAACAAACTGAAAACACCAAACATACATCAGAGAGAAGCAACCAGAGGTAAGGACAGGGGATGGAGCTGCGTCAGAAACAGCCCTTCTTCTGCAGGGGTGGAAGAGCAGCCGTGACTCCGGTCAAGGCCGGCCAGCGAACAGCCCGGACAAGAAACCCTCAGACGGATAAACAATCCAGACATCTGGTGAGATCCCGGCATCGCTGCAATCAGGGAGGTTTTGGCACCGGCTTTGACACTGCCAGGATTTCCCTTGTAATTAGCAGTGTGCAGCCTGTCTGGGGAGGATGTTCCCTCCGGAAAGCTGCTGGAACCAGGCTGCGAATCGAGCGTAATCTCTGTGAGGCAAAGAATAACACCCAGTTAGTCTCTGCCCCCCCCCCAGTATGAGAAAAATCCTAGCCTGAACTCAACAAATATTAGATACTACTGATAACAATAACTAATGGCTGGCTTGGTTGCTATCAAGATTGTTTTAGGTGCTCCCAGTTGCTACTGAACGCCCCCCCAGCACAGCACTGGGACAGACTGGAAGCAGCCTAGAGAAGGAACTCGGGGTTTGATGTACGGCAGAGGGAGAGTAAGCCTCCAAGCACGCAGAATTGTTTGTGTACCCATCTTTACCACCAGCAAGTTAGGTGTGCACACATGAGCCAGGCAAATTAAAAGAGCGTAGGATATAAGGTTCAGACTGGTAAGATTATCAACACTAATAGATATTTCAGTTTCTACACTGATCCAGACACATACGCACAAAATACCTCCACAATAGGGTTTTTCTTTAAAAAGAAAAAAAAATCTGTGTTGTTAAAGACCTTAGCTACCTGTATTTAAAGATCTTTGTCTGAAAAGATGAAAAACATACATTTTCATTTCATTTCAGATTAGCATGGTAAACAGCTAGATCTATTCTTTCAAGTGGAGCATTCAGCTCCATTTGTTAGCTTTGTTGCTGATATTTCACCTCTCTTTTATTTACTTAACGTAGTTTGACAAGAAATTCTCAGTGAGATGATATATCTACATGAAAGACTGGCTTGGGGAACAAGTCCACAGGTTTTAGTGGGACAGAATCAATTATTTATGTCTTTGCCATTTTGGTCTGCCTCTGTTCCACAGAAGAGCTACCAGCTGAATATTTTTGGTAGAAAAATATATTCTATTTTTAGAAAAAAACCCATAACATCAGTGTAAATCAGGTTTGCACCCACTTGGAAAACAAAAATCAAGTCACAAGTGATGGAAGGTACCACCCTGTAAAACAACGCCCTCTCCCCAGCCAGGAAGGTTGGCCCCTGCCACAAGCAGCTCCCACTACAAAGCAAATTAGCAAGTTCACATTTTGCCACACAAAATTAGACAAACTATATAGACTATAGGCTTCTATGTATAGAAGCTTGATTTCTCCTGAACAGCGCAGCAGAAATGATCCTTACGCAGCAACCAGCTGGTGCAAGTTGCTTTTGAGGCTGAACTAAGGCAGGCGATGGAGGACACCTCCATCCTTCATTAAATATCAGAAAGAAAAAATTGCTTACCTGGTCTGGATTGCTCAAATAGAGAAAACGGAGCAATTTCACATATAGCCCATTCCAGCTCAAATCAGCACTCATACCCTGACGAGACCAAAGTCACTGGAGTTTGCTATGTTTCAGCGGCAGCAGCTCCAGCTCCTGCATCAGCATCACAGAAAGTGACGATGGGAAGTTTTACAACCTGAGAGCACTTTGTCAGTTGGAGGTCAATGCAAAAGGATAAAGAATACGAAAAAAGGTATAAATAAATAGGATAGAGAAATGAGAGGGAGTGGGCGGTGAATTAAAAAAAAAAATAAATAGTGAAACCGAGGTATCCCAAAAACATACCCAAAGAAAAAGCCAGGCCTTCATGATGTTCTTGTGTGAGCCTAGGTGAAATCTGCCCCTTACTTTGAAGAGGATGGATCAGGTCCCTAGGAAAAGGGGGAAGTTTGGACATAACAAAAAGAAAAGATGTACTGCAAAGTGAAGGAATTAAGTGAGCGGTGCTGTACAAAAATAACGATTCGCTAACTGGTAGGCAATATTGTCATCTCTGCACACATCCAAGGTCTTAAGTGACCCACTACTCCAGCTGAGGATCTGCTCCATTAGTAATAAGAAAGAGCAATTTAAACTATGGCTTTTTTTCATTGTGTTTTTTACAGGTTTGGGGAATACTTTATCAAAGGCTCTAATTCTGGCCAAAGTCCACAGGCATCATCACCTGTGGTCAGGCCCTGGATAGAAAGATCAGAGGTATCTTTGCGTAGCCCTACCACCAAAAACAGATCAATCAGAAGTAACTCAAAAGGAAATATTCTACAGGGAACAGATGAAGATGCATTTAGAGGAAATAATCCCATTCAGGATGCCATTATTAAAAGAGAGATAACTATCAGAGCTAAAATATGTCAGGGCAACCTCGTTGACATGGGACTGGAGAAGTTCTACTGTAAAAGCAGAGAAACTAGGTCAGTGCTTTTTGAAGAGAGGAAAGCTCAGGGTGGACATCATTATTTTATATGTGATTCTAAGGGGAATAGCTGGGAGAGATGTCAGAAAACTAGTGTCAAATACAAGAACAAATGGACAGGCTCTAAGAAAGGGAAATTAAGAGAAACTAAAGAAGGCTCGAGCTCAAGGGATATAAACATTTCTGTACACACTAAACAGTTGATGCAAGGACTGGGTTACAGAAAGGGCTAATAAAAGCAGCCAATAAGGGTTTGGGAAAGGACAGGCTTTGTGGGGTACAGCAATCTGAGAGCAGACAAATCTGTCTCTTGAGCTCGGTCTGTCCCTAGAATTGCCCAAGTTTCAATCTCAAAATTACTTTGAGATTCACATATAGTAAATCTCTGTGCAAGCGCAATAGATTGAAGTGACAATTCGGTTTATCACTCGAAGATAAAACTCAGAAGAACATTTGCCTTCTAATTCTATTAATATAAATGTAATTACAAGGGCTAAATCCAATTCAAATGTGAACTTATAAGGGCTGGTGTAAGTAGCAGCCTACAGAGAAAGAGATGGTGCTGGAATGCCTGATCCTTACATTTAATCAATAGTTCAGTGTTAATAGACTTTATTTATGAGTTGGAGCATGTGGTTTGAAAATGAGCCTAATGATTAGGTTGCATGTGTATAGACACACTTCTATATATTCTCTAAAGCACTGGAATATTTGCATGTTGCAGTTGTTCCTAAAGAAGGAAGAAAAACCTCACTCTGGTGTTGAAACAGATTAGAATACTCTTTAATTAAAAAAAAAACAACCCAGAATGTTAACTATCATCCCAGTGCAAGCACGACTTCCAGAACATGTTGTCTTAAACACAGATCAAACCAATAATCTTTGTTCTAAATATCTAAATTGTATATCAGTCACTAGGAAAAAAAAAAGTAGATTGAGGTGATAGCCTGGGGCAAAGGGAATTTGAAGAGGGGGAGAATCAGTGGACTGTATAGTTTGGGGCTCTTTTAGTACATTTTCTTATATCCTCCTAAATTTAAAGGCAGAACTTTATCTGGTGGAAATAAGGGTGACGTTATTGAAGGTGTTGGAGCTAAGCTATGAATCTGGTCCCAAATACATATTCTAATACATATAAAGAAGAAAACAGGAAAAAAAGTAGCATAAACATAATAGACCAAACAGTCCCATTGAATATGAGTCACAGTCTGGGATCCTGTAAAAAGTGTTATGCCAGCCCTGTTCCTTGGGAATTTTCCTTGTTTCAAATAATACATTTTTTTCTACTGTATTACCTTGGCCTCAGTAATGTCACAAACCTTTCACTCTTCTAGCCCAATTGTTAAACAAGAGAGATTTTTAAGTGAAAACGTGAGGAGGAAAGGATCTGAGTGTGCTGCAACTCTGTCCCCTTCCATTCTGCTCAGCAGGAACAGAAATGTATCTGTGCCTTCCAGATCATAAAAACCCACGGCAAGGAGATGCTCAGAAATTTGGAGTTCAACAGAGGATTCAGTTTGCATGTTTTGAAAACTTTCACGATATCTTCAGATCAATTTTGAACTGCCAGGATATGATGCTGAGATGAACTGGCCCATCTCAAACACCGTTATAGCCCGTGAGACATCGATGTTGACGTGGAAAGAAAAATTTGTCACGACGCTGGAAAAGAGCAAGGATCACAGAGGTGAGTGGTACTGATCAAAGCAGATGGGAGTCAGGAATGTTTATACAGGAGATGCGAGCTTGCACACATACCTCGGCAATCCGAAGCCATCAGAGTTAATATGCTGTCTATTAAAATTTGTTCAAATACAGCACCTGTCATAGCACGTACAGGACAAGTGTTTGTTAGGTCAATCCTACACAAGAAGAGAGAGGTGTAGTAGGAGCAGAGCTATCGTAGCTAGCTGGGAGTGGGTGCATAGCCTAAGAAGGATTATCTGTGCACCTTGTCTTCTCCTAGGCACCAAACCCCAGAGGTTATTGTACTACATGGACTCTAATTTTACTCCAGTATGACCATTTCTTATAATAATATTTGAATGTTTGGCATGCTTTAATATTTGTCTCCTAGCAGTACTCTGCTAGGAAGGGGGGTGCTCATGTTTTACTGACTGTCTGCAGCAGAGATGAGGTTGGAAGCAGGTTTCCTATAGCCAGAGTTCTCCTGTGGCTCAGGGCTCTCACCATCCTGTTGCACCCTTGTGGCTCAGTGCTCGCAGGAGAAGGAGTGACAGCATCCTGGCAGCCCAGCAGCCCCAAGACCAGTACTGCTGCTGGTTTGGTAGCAGAAGTAACAGTGGTATCAGGATATTAGGGTAGATACTGTACTGAAGAAATCAGTTTTCACCTCTTGCTAGGTGTTTAAAACAACATGCCATTACCATAGCAGCTGGGCACTCTGTGGGAAGGTCTTTCATAGCTGATTCATATATAGGCTATCACCAAAGATTACTAATATTACCCTGTGTCCTTAAGCAATAGGAGAGCAGCAGAGCTGTATTTTGGGCAGTCCCAAATGCCATTGTTATTGTCCATGCTGCGGTTGTCTACCCTAACCTGGACTTTGAAAGCTCACTGGCATCAGATAGTTTCAGAGCAAGCCCACGTTCCTAATGAGCAAATGAAGTTACTGTTACTTTAGTTCATTCTAAGTGTTGAACCCAGCATGGGATCTAACCTGGAATAGTCATCTTGAGAATATTGCGATGGAAAGTAGAGCGTAGGATTTAACATTGGAAATTAGAAGTTGATCCTACTTCTTATACAAAATTGAGATTGACAAAATTGAGATTTATCTACATAAACCTTTAAACAAAGATGTGGCTCTGAATCATAATTAGGGAACTGGAGAAATGAAGTTGAGGATTTTGTTCTCTTAAAGGAAACTTGCCCAGCATGACTGGCAGCAGAAAGAGCTGCCGCAGCGGAGAGTTAAACACAGGCGTTAATGGAGTCAGTTCTTGTTCTGGAGGTCAATTTTGACTAAATCAGGATTGTTTAAAAATGGCAATTATTGATTAATTAAATTTATACTTGGAGCTTAGCCCTCTTAGTTTTGAAGAGTCTGCACACCAAGTTGGTATGAAAGACCAACTGAAAGACAAAAAAATAATCATTATTTAATTAACTGCGGTTCAAATTGGCTCTAATGCCTGCAGTGGTTGTGGAGGTCTGTTCCCCACAAATACAAACAATGGGGGCTTTTACAAGTGTTTCTCTGCACTCAAATTCCACAAAGCAGCCTACCCTGTGTCTGACTGTAAAGAATAATGTGTCTATGTCCAAAATGCAATCCCTCAGAAGATAGAGTAAAATAGTTTGAAAGTAGCTCATGGGTCCAAAAGTTCAGCAGCAAAATGCACAAAGTGGAATTGCACGGCTATGCAGGCAATTTCTAGACTTAGATGAATGTAGCTGGAAGTTAACTGAACAGGGCTTAAGTCTGTCAGAGAAACGCTCAGCACATAACACCAGGAGGATCCAGGTATCTAAATTGGAGCTACATCTCCAGCTGTACACCTGGTGGGCATCACCAGCTCACTTTGCGCCAGAGCGAGCGTGGGAGCGGGCAGGACCAGGCCCTTTGCATATGGAGGGGAAGCAGCTGGGAGAGGGAAAAGGGGCCGGATTCAGGGCTGTGTGGTACCACATGCAGGGAGCAAAATAAGAAATGAAGAGGCACCAGGTTGGCATGAAGTGATACGCTGTCACGGGCAGTTCCTGAGCTGATGCCACACTTAGAAATAGATTGACATTTATCCAGGAGGTGAGTTTGTTATTCTGTAGCTACAGCATTTTCTATTATGTTTGATAAGGGAAAGAAGATTGGATCTTGGTCAGAAATATAGAAATTCGTCTCCTAGCAGGGGATAATAGCAGGAGAACGGGAGCAGACGACAACTGCAGATTTGAAAGGGTTCAGTGCAGTCCCTGGCAAGGAAGACACAAAGAATGTGTGTACTGCCTGGCTTTGGCAATTGCACCTTGGGTAGTGCAAAAACCTTCACTTTTTTGCAAAAAACGTCTTTTGTTTCAGTGCATAACTGTTGATCTAAAATGGGAGTTCTTGTTTTCTAATTCTTGAAGCTTAAAAGATCACTCATTTTATATTAAAATGATAGCCTTTGCAAGAGACCTTCAATCTAATTAAAGCCAGGAGATTAACATCCCTTAGAATATTTGCAAAGCCTGCAATGCGAAGTTAATGAAATGTGTACACTTTTATAAAGATTTAATTTTAAATGAAATCATTCAGGACATGGACCTTGCTCCTCTGCCTTATCTGCTTGGGCCGGAACAGGGACTGTTTACAAACAACTCAAAGTTCTGGGGTGAAGAAAACAGAGGACAAGATAATCAAAAGGCTTCTTTGTAACTACTGCAAGCCTGTCTTTTATCTCTTCTATTCAGCCTGAGAATTCAAGTATTCCTGATTAATTATGAATGAGAATATAGTGGCATTCATTTCTTAAGGTTATGGATATGTGTGTATGCATATATATTAAAAAAAAACATTTTTTAATATCTAATATATAACACTATATTTACATATAAAAATCTGTATATATGTTCATAATAGATTATATATACAATTATATATTAAAAAAACGTGACTAAGGGACCACAGATAAAGAGAATAAGGCAAAAGAGGCTGGTGTTTGCCAAGGGAGTGTTTGCTGTTTGGAGAAGCAGACTGAGCTGAGGGGTGAGGGGAACAACCAGAGCTGGAGCAGTCAGGTTCAGAGGGGGTGGCCAAAGAAAATCCTAAGTAATTCCAGCCCCATTTTAGGCTTGACTCCTTTAATGATGGCCCCACTCCTCTGTGATTGCTTGAGAAGGAAGAAGGGAGGAAGACAGCAGAAGCAGAGGGAGAAGCAAGCCCTGTGCTCTCCTGGTGCGGTGGGGCACCGCGTCCCTGGGGCCATGCACACCCTTTCCAGGGCTGCTTCAGAAACAGCTACACCATGAGAGTGATTTACTGTATCTGCTGTTTTCACCCTTTGCATTTCTGTCTCTGACTTTTGCCACCGGAAAGAGCTGGCTGTTGCATTCAAAACAGCAATTTTTTTATTGTGCCAGCCCTACTTTACGTTACGCTCACTGAAACTTTCTGAGACCTAAATGTTAGACTATCTTAATCTTGCTCTACATTTTAAAGCTGGGAGATAAACCTGTTGTTTAATGAAATCCACAACACTACAGGAATAGTAACCATTGTGTTTCTTCAGAACGGCTGAAATCTAACATCTGGTGTAACTGTACAAACCTGACCTTAGGTCACAGTAAGTATTGTATTGTTGATGATGGATACGCTTTTTTCATTACAATGCTGTCTCCATTCTTTCAGCATCCATGCTGTGAATCCCCAGTTATAGCCAAGACTATTGATAAATACTGATTTTTTTTTTTAATACAATTCCTTTTTTTTTACACTTTTAAGCATGAATTGTAAGATTTTTTTTTGTAAAATGGCTCTTCTAGGTTGTTGTCAACAATATGCTATTATATGAGCAAACTCTTCTGCATGATAGCTTTGCCACACAATGATCAAGGTTTATGTGTCTGAAGATGCAGCTATGATCCTAAAAGAACAGTGTCACGAAAAGGTGATCCTCTCTGTCTAATGCCTTCCCCTGTACCTTCTTCTTTGGATGCTCATTTTCTTAAAGCCCTTGTAGGAGTAAGGTTTCAATTCTGAAGCAGATGTGGACACCTGTAAATGTGCCTTTGCACATTGCTGTTTCAAGATTTGAGCCCCAGTGCAGGAAATGGGGCCTTGCACTGTCCTGCATGATTGATGTCCATTATTTCTGAGTCCTGGGGTAATACGAACTGCATCAGCCATTGTGGAGCAGCTCACAGTACTGTAACCTGGGCTCCCAGCAAGCCCAGTGATGTACCAGTTAAAATATTGTCCTGGTAGCTGGAAGTTCTGGTTAAATCTTAACTATGTAAAAACCACCAGAAGCTCTGCCACTGAACTGGGAGGGAGAGGGCAGATTTTAACCATTATTTCTATTTGTTTGCTTTGCTAAGCATATCCCCAGAACCTTTCTCCCCATTTCTTTGCACCTCTCCAAGAGAATAACAAGCCTCTTAGCACCATGGCTTTAATTTTCCCCCTAAAGCTATGAAAACTTAAATATATTTTCCAGTCCATTGGGTGCCATAAGCCCAGACTCATTCAGACTTGACTCTTTGGGACAGGGATGCTGACTGGGATTGCTGGACACACCAACGGCAGTGGGGAAATGTTTCTTTCCTAATGCATATGCAAGGCTGTAATGCACATACTGTGTTCTCCCTAGGTGCTAATACTGTTTCATGATGTTACTGCATCACAAGGCAAAGGTAAGGCTACCCTTGGCCAACCACGCTGCCTACAGAAACATGCAGAAGGAAGTTTTGACTCCATGAAAGCCCTGCACTTTTCCTAACCCAGCACTAACCAGCATGGAAAATGTCTGAAGGCACAGCATTTACACTTTTAAGAAACATCTATTAATTTCAGCTCTGCCAAAGCTAAATGAGTCTATAGATTTGTTAGTAATTATTTTTAGAGTAGAATTCTGTTTGTTTGACAATATCTGAAAAATGAAATACCTGGGGCAACGTCGCTGAGTGCAGCTGGTACATTGGAAACGTGGGGAAATACTTGCTGTAATTGTGAGGGGTTTATTTAATACCTCTTAAGTTAACTCGTTCGGTGAGGAGAGTTGGTTTGATGGGCTGATGGGGCTGCCCTCTCTGTCCCTACTCTGTCCTGGCATCAACCTTTGGCTTTTCTCCACCCCTTTAGTTTACCAAAACACATACTGGCACACACACACCCTCCCATGACAGGTACCACTCAATAACAGTCTTCTTCCTTACTCTGTTTGTTCACGTGTTGCAGTTAAGCAGCATTTTTCACCCAGTGACTTCAAAGTACTTTGCAAATATTTAATTAAACCTCTCTGCCTCCATGTGCAATAGCTACTGGTCCCTTTGATCAGGGAAGTGAACAAAGGCCTAAGGAAACACCAGCAGTCTACAACTTAAGCTCTTTTTAAAAGGCTTTTCAAATAGGCAGAGCATCCAAAGTCAGCAATGAAAACAGAGACGTGGGATCCACAGCACCTTCTCCCGCAGCCACAAGCCGAGGACAATGGGTGAAGCTCTGGGTGGGACCCAGGAGCATCCCGGGATGACAGAGGGCTGAGCTGGGTTCCTGTGCCATAAGGATGCAGAAGGCTCCGGACCTTCCAAGCTGTGAACTGAGTCGCATTGGCAGGACAGATACCAACCCCTGTGCCCTTCCCACCCATTCTGCACTTTCCATGACCTTTTCCTCTCATCGGTAAAAGTAAATTGAATTCAGCACCTTTAAAGACTCTGTCTGGATCCATAACATTCATAACCATGCTGTAACCATGAATGAAAAGCTAAGAGAGAGTATGGTTTGTATCCAAGGGCTCTTTTGCTTTTTATATGTTTACATATACCAGCCAATGGTCACCAAATACGCGCCATGGCTTGTAATGAAATGTTCGAACCATCTGTTTTAATCTGTGATTTAATTTCACTGTAAAATATTAAAGTTGTTCTGATGGTTGGGTTGGTATGGCTGCTTTATATGGAAAGGATTGAGTATCCCAGAGCAATTACATTGCATCAAGCAAGTGCTATGGGTATTATAGCCTGTATTGTTATTTTGTTCCATTAAAAACATTTAAAAAGCCTTCTTAATATAGCATGACAGAGTTTTAGGTCTCTCTTTTTTTTTGTCACAAACAGGTAGCAGCTGCTGAGGACAAACATTCAGGATCTTTTTGAAAACAGCATGAATTTTTCAAAGTGGTGAAAATAAATAAAGTTTAAAAAAGCTAGCATGCAACCAAGCAAAGAAGGAATGAGGAAGAGGAGAAGATTTCCACCTCATGCAGAGGAAAGTGCCCCAAGTTGATGGTCAGCACCATGGCAGGGCTGGTCATTCCCCCAGTGATGCATTAATGGTCACAGCCTCAGAAGGCAGCTGGGAGCGTGGTGCCAGCACTGCCTTTCCTGCCATACTGCAGCTCATCAGGGCGATGGAGAGGCCCTTCCTTCACCCTCGTGTTGTCTCCTGCAAAGCACTGCATTAACACGGCCACCATCCCTTAGGTTAGTAAAATAAGTGGGCTGTGTGAAATTATTTTACATCACTTCTGACATCGACTTTTTGTCTTTACCAGCAGCTGCGTTACAGCACAGAATTAAAATATCTGCTCCTGTTAATGGCAGTGCTAAATTTAGGTGGCTGATCCCTGCTTTCTGTGCCCCCACATCACAACCACGTGAGATCTCTTCAGGCCTCTAAAGGGACAGTGGCTGAGAAAGGAAGAAACCCCCTTACAAACAATGATTGTTTCCACTTTTTGGTAAGTGGGCAGGGTCAGTGCAGTGTGCCTTTCTTCTTTTCCTATGGCTGGATCAGATATGTTCACGAGTGCCTTGCAATACCACAGTGACTTGAGATAGTTTTCACTTGAAGGAAGCAATTCATAACCTCATTTCTTTTTCTAGGTCCACCAGCGCAGCAGGCCTGTGGGTTGCCTTGAAGGGATGAACGGTGGTTGCTCTTCCAGCAGGTAAAAGTTGTCTCCCTGCCCCAAATTTCATGTGAGAACTTGAACAAGTCCTATGAGCCTCATTGAGCAGCATCCCATGCTGTGGTCCCCCTCTGCCATGCTTCTGGGCTGTTCATCCGCTCCCGTGACAGCTGGGATGGGTATAAGGCTATAAGGAGGATCTTGTGTTGGTACCACTGGTGTACCCAAAATACAGGGTCTTTTTCCATATGCTGTGGCTCACGTGTCTGTCTGGGATCTGGTGAGATGGACATGTACCTGTCCCAGCAGAAATTCCCCGTGTTGGAGGCAGGAAGCATTGCAGCCCTGTGAACTCAGTGCTTAGCTAATCTAAAGCCCTGTAGGGAGTCGGGGCTAATTAACTCTGCTCTGTGCCATCCTGACACAACTCTATGGCTTCTGGGACCCAAGCTAGTATTTCTACCTAGCAGTCTGTGATATATCTGCCTAGCCAATGTGTGCTCAGGGGTGCCCAGCACAGGACAGGGAGAGGCAGCCCCCCACCCCCAGACTCTGCAGCAGTCATTTTCCATCATACCCATGGCCATGTGTCGCTTGGTGTTATTTGGAGAAGTATGTGCTACTTGCAATGCATTTTTCTTGAACATAAGCTGGAAATTACTGATTTTTACCTTACACAGCTAGTATAAAAGCACTAATGTCCTAATGAAGAGTCTCACTTAGCTAAATGCTTCATACAGCTGAGTAAAACAAAGAATTTTACTAGAGCTTAACCCAGTCGTTAATAAGCTTTTTAACCCTGACCTTTCAAATCAATGATCTACCACTGGTTTTACCTTTCAAGAAGGAATTCCATTTTCGAGTGATAAAACATATTTTGCACTCCTTACAATCTAATGATTATTCTCAGCGTTACTGGATATATGAGGCCATCAAACCATTAGAAGGTATAAAATGTATTAATGTACAGCATTCACAGCTACATTTGCTTTAGAGTCAATAAAAGGGAAACAATTTATAAAGGGCATTTATGCTCATTACAGAATATCGATAGATTGTTTCTCCCATCTTTCCTGAAGTATGAAGGACTCCCTTTCGTGATGGATAGGAGAGGATTTGTATAAGCTCTTTGCTTACACCCTGAACTTCTCCAGTGTAGAGCTGTGTGCGAGGGTTTGTGGCCAGGCTTAGAGCTGTGATATGTGTGGGGTGGGACCATGGTGGAACCCACAAATTCCTCCTTCCCCGGGGAGTGAGCATCTCAATTAGGGAGTTATTCACAGCAGCCATGTGAAGGCTCTGTAGACAACTACAGTGCTTTCAGCACCGGACGTGAATTATCACAATGCTGTGGGCAAATTGGATCAAGGTTGGAAAAGAAGGGAATCTATTTGTGAGGAAGGTCAGGGCTGTAGTACAGAAATGAGGGCAGAGCTTTGCAGAGCACCTTCCTAAGCAGCAGGAGGACAAGAGAGGCTGCTTGATGTGTATGGGGGAAACAGAATGGAATTATGCGTGAGGTAGAAGAGGATCTAGAAGCACTAGTACTATAGCTAGAGGCAGAAATTTCATAGTTGGTCCTAGTGAATAACTCAATTAACTGCTGAAATAAAATCTAGGAAGAGACGAGTGGTTAAGACACTGGCTTGAGTCTCAGCAGACCTGGATTCAGTTCCTGGCTGTTTTCAGATTTTTGTCTGACTTTTGGCAAGCCTCTTCAGCTCTCTGCACCTTGGTTTCCCATCTGTTAAAGAGGGATAATAATAATATTTCCTTTCTCTCCTGCCTATTCCAGCAGCAAGCTCTTCTGGGCAGGCACTGTCTCTCTCACAGTGTGTGTACAGGACTTCGCCCACTGGGGTTTCCATCCTTGCACGAAAATAGGACGTATAGGAACAGGGAGTGCCATGCCATAGAATCCCACTCATTTACAATTTCTGATGACTAGAGGTCCAAGCGGTGTGCTGTAACTTGTTAAATGGCTTCCTTAATATCAGTTCTTCAATGACAAAATTAAAGAAAATATAAATCAGTCAGTAAATTAAAGAAGTAAAGTGATTCACATCTCCGTTAAGATTTGTGAGAGCCTGAACTTATGTTCCAAAGTAGAAATATCACACTTTGAGGAAACGGAGAAAACTTTAACCACAGCAGAAAAGCAGAGAGTTCTCCATTTCTGATCTTGCTCCTCTACACATCTGGCTTCTCTATATGGACTGACCTTTTCAACATTTCTCACTGACAAGCCGTCTTCTTGATGCAGATAGCAGGTTCCCTTGCATGTGTCTGCTCATGCCCATCTGGTCGGGTGAAATTGTGCCCACTTACAGGCACACACACGAATGCTGCAGGCGAGACCAGGTAAAATCAGCTGCAGAGCACTGGTTGAAGAGGACAACCAGCAAATACATAAAATTAAATCTCAGCTGCAGAGACTTTCTGGTAATGAGTAGTCCCAACTAGAAATGCAAATGTCACTGAAAGGGAGCATGTCTGTTGACAGTAGACTTTGAGGAAAGCTTTGGTTTTAGTGCTAGTAAATTAATATTTAATTATGAGAACACCTCACTTCTGAAAGAAGCACCCTGCACAGGCTACACTGCCAGCATGCTAAAGTTTCAGGCTGTTGCTTTCTTCTGTCTCATCCCAAAAGCAGAGGAGAGCCTTGTTGGGTGGATTTACTAAAGAATTATCAAGGCTTGCATTTTTTTTCTGAGGGATAGCAGAAAACAGTCCTTGCGCCTTTAGTCCTTTCCTTCCCCATCTCAATTGCCTGCCCACCCTGCAGAGCATACCTTGCCAGCAGAGAGAGGACCACAGAAAGCTCCAGCAAACCCTTCCTCAGGCCAGCAATGAGTATGTCCAACACCTCCACTCCTGGGCTGGCTGGATTATTAAAATAACATTTCCACTTCCAAGTAAGTAAATAAATCTCACTGGCAAGTTTGTCTTGTGACAGCCAACATTTGTCTCCCCAAGAACTGGGCTGGTGTCCTGCAAGGCTGAAAACCCAACACTAAAACCTGAGTGCAACAGCCAAGAGATACACCAAATTCATCTTCTGAGGTAGCAGATACAATGAAGTAAGTGAATACATTCTAGAAATCCTATTATTAAGGTTACAAAAATAGTTTAGTTTCGTAAAGTTTGAAGTTATGAAATCTTGCTGTCATTTTTCCCAGCAAGATATTGCTTTTATAGCCTAAGGCTAAAAACGCTTTGCCCCAGAAGCTTTGTTGCCCTAAGGAGGCCATGCTGCATACCCACCTCAAAAAGCCCCAGACACCTGGTTTTGGGCACAAGAGGAAGAGCAGAACATACCTTATCATAAATATACATATGTGACACAGGAGCCTGCCGCCTTCTTGGAGAGATGCCATAATTGATGGAACAAAGTACAACAAAACTTCACATCACTGGTGGATCACAAGAACAGAGGTAACCAAAAGGCTAGAAAATTACAGGTTTACTGACACTCTGCTCAACCTTATCCATTCTTTCTTGAAAAGAAATAATAACTATCTATAGGAGAGCTGTCTTCAAGCTCCATTCATTCCCTTTTGCTAGCCCAGCTGAGAGGTGGTATAATATAATGCACACTGGCATCTGGCATGTCATTTAATTACACCTTCAGCTTGCTGGGAAAATGTTTGAAGTGTCAAGGTAAGCAAACTATAAAAATATATTTCACCTGCTACAGGAGCGCTCCTGCAATGGCAAACAGAAGACGGGGCTTGCTCCAGCCCTTACTCGGGGTATGCACAAGGAAGGTGATGCAGAGGAGTCTAATTCATGAACAATTATCACCCTTTGATAAGGCACCATCTGCTCCTGGCAGCCTGGCTCCAATTCCCCAACAAGCACTTGGGAATTCTTCCCCAAGTAAACGATTGGTGTACCAGGAAAACAGTGCCATTGGCTCCAGTGAAGTTGTACCTTCTTGCATAGGCACTGAATATGCCCCATTCCTTTAACAAAGAAGAATTGTCAAGGGCAGTAAAATGCCAGTCACCACCACAGAAAGAGCCAGGCAGGGCTTGTTTTAGCTCATCAGCCAGGTATGGGCTCTGCCCAACAGCGAGAGGCTGGGAGACTGCCCACGATAAGGATGCAGGTAGTAGATACATTAGTAGATACATCAGTACTAGTGGGCACTTTCTAACCAGTGGTGACCTTTGCCCCGAGCTGGGCCAAGGAGGTGTTTTAAAGACCACAAGCAGATCAGCAACCCAAGAGTCAGGCACTGCAGTTCCCTGGTGAAGCCCAATGCCCTCCTCCGGTAGCTGAGGAGAGGCCCACACACCCCGGAGGTAGCCAGCAGCTGAGGGCCTCCAGCTTTTTGCCCCTTCTGTGTTCCTACTACTCTATGCTTGTGAGAAAACAGAAAAATAAATCTCTAATTTCAGAGACAGGTCTGCTAAGCCAGTTGCCCCCATCCCATGGTGCTGCATTTTGCTGAAGCTTGGCCGGCGCGGCTCCTGCAGCGACCCAGCACCCCTCAGCTCCACTGATCCCCACGCTGCTTCTGAGGCACAGCAGATTTAAAATCTCAGTTCTCATTTTCATTGCTGCGATATAAGATTGGCCTCTCCATCAGTGCTCCTTCAGGGCCTTGATGCTGCACACACCAGGCTCAGGAAGGCGAGGGGGGGGGGGCTTAGCATCACACCCCAGTTCACTCCACACAGTAGCAAAGCTGCAGATAACCTCCACGCCTGCTAAACCAAAGATGACCCCTGAGCCTTTGACCCTGTGAGCCAGTGAAACAAAGCAGAGTGCATTAGGGCTGGCCTTGTTACAAGTAATTGAGGTGAAAGAAATAAATCACATATTTTTTTTTTCTCTTTGTGCATTGGGGGGAGGTGGGGGAAAAGCAGAAGAAAGTTCAATGCAGAAATTAGTCACCTTGTTTTGTTCTTACTAATGGAAATTTCTCAGAAACCAAAATAAAGGGTGTGGTACAAGAACCTGAAGAGAATAAAATTAGCTAGAACCCACATCCTAAATTTTAAACCCAGCGCATGAATGCAGGTGTCTGCAGCTGAGCGTGGTATTTTTGTTTCAGCTCATCCGAGGTATGAGTCATTTCCATCAAAAGAGGAGGATGCCTTGATCTGTGTGCGAGCGAGCGCGGGAACAGCAGCTGTCGGAGCAAATACAAACATCCATGCCAAGGATTGTGAGGCTGGAGTTTATCTAATATGTAAACAACCACCTGCTGCAAATGAAAAATTACACCCACAGCCACCTGAATAAGATAAGCATATGAAGGGGGAAATGAAGGACAGCTTTATTATTAATTTGTTGGAACTTTTGAACCAAACATCTCTTTTTGCAACAGAACAGTAGGATGCACAAGTAAATAGTAATCCTTGCCCCAGACCTGCTTAGCACTATTTAGTTTGCCTAAGTGATTTTTCTTTTCTTTGCTAAATCTGGTGGAGATGAAAACACCAACTCAAAGAAGATAATTAAAAGCTAAATGAAACCACATACAGCTGTGCTACTACATGGCTAATGAACATGCAAATATATACATATGACAAGGACATAATGCAGACTGGCTGCCTTGAGTGGTTCGTGCAGATTTCCAAGAGCTGGAAATGCTGTTGATTATAACTGAGCTAAACTTCCTGACTCCAGACTTCAACGATCAGCCTCGATATAATAATCAGGCAGGATACGGGAACATGGCTGAAAGGAATTGATGAATAATGGCTCGGGGACCCAAATATTTGCACATAGGGTGGGAGATGCCCTCCTGGCTCCTGAGTGCAGGCTCCTTGCCAGCCAGGACCAGGGTCATAGCATCCTCATCAGCATCATGGCATCCTTTGTCTTGCTGTTAATTAAGATTTTAGAGTTGTAGGGTCTAGCTGGGATATTTATTTTTGCCTTCCCACTACACTTGGCAAGATATTGATAGGTGGAGGGGACATTTCTGGAAGGACCAAGGCTGTAGGTAACATATACAGAGCAAAGCTTCTGGGATCCTACAAAACAGAAGGCACAAGCAGTAAGGAGAGGTTCTCCTCTAACATTGGCATCAAAGATGCCCAAACCAGAATTCTCTTATTAGTGAAAAAATACGCAGCTGAGAGTAACTCCCCAGCCCACCGAGAGATGAGATGAACCATGGAAGGGACCTGGTCCTTCCCACTGCCACCTTGTGCCTCCTTCCCTGGCCGCACCGTGATGAAGACATTACAGAAACAGAGCAAACCTCCTTCCTCCTGAGTGCTGACCACAGAAAAGGCACGACCAGGAGAAAAAAGCATGGTGAGATGCAGTGCAGCCTTAGACCAGGGTGAAGATGGCTGAGCCATTGGGGCAGCCGAGAGAAGACACCCACAGAAACCAAATATGTGCTGAACACAACGGTTAGTGCATAAAAATTAATCAAGTACTACAATGACTTGCTTTATTCATAATACTTAATGGTCATGTAATAGGAGTTTTTATTCAGCAGTTAAAGTTCATAAGTGCAGGTTTTACATGTAGAAAGGTATTATGCTGATAGTTTAATTACACACCTTTCTGCACACCAAAGAAAATGGGTTATGTGGGTTTTAAAATTAAAGAAGGACTTCTGAGGGGAAATGAACTTTGCAGTTAGCAACATAATAATTGATTTTTATCTGATGTTTTTGTTTTGAATTTGCCAGCACTTAGTGGTGTTGTAAACAGATGAGAACTCTCCAAACTGCATTAGGTGTTGGGGGAAGATTTGAAAATGCAGCATAAAGTAGCAATATTTAAAAAACAGCAAGGGTGAACACAAGGCATAAACATCATGTGTTTGGAAGGCTCTCCAGTGCTCTGCCCCTGCAATTATATACAGTACAAATCTGTCCAGTAAGTCTAGGAAATGGGGGGAAAACCCAATCTGAGCAAGTAAGTGAGAAAAAAACCCCCGAGTCCTTGCCAAAATAAAACAGAAGTTGTTTTACTTCTTATTTTTCGTATTTTTGTTTTCACTAAATCTCACGGTCAGTGACTATAATTTTCCCCTCCTGCATGCCTACAAAGGTGGCAAAGCCAAAAACGTGATGGATGTTTGTGTGTGTGCATTTGCTATTGGAACACACAGGACCACTCTTGATATTCAAGGCAAAGATGGGTCCAAGCCATGGCCAGGTCAGGGACAGCCCCTGTCTCCCTCTAACAGCGAGGTGGATGTCTGTACTAAACATGGTGTGCTGGGGATGTCAGCAGTTCTAGGGCTCCTTCTTCTTCAGGTTTTAAGAGGCCCTGCTTAGCAGAACTTCATTGCTATATACATATCAAATCACATAAGAAGTGTATGTGGGTACATAGACACACATATTTATGAACTACTAGGAGAAATCCATTTTTCTAACACAGCAAACACAACAAAAAATTATTTTTCTAAAGTCTAAGATACTTCAAAAATCACCAGATGCCCCTCCACTCGTATGGTTTAAACTGACAGGCTCTTATCGTGCCCAATACAAACGAACATTAACAAGTGGGTTGAACCAAAAGAGAAAAAAAATAAATAAAAAAATACTTTCCAAAAACAATAAGCAGGGGCAAGGCCTGAAATATTTTGAGTACGCCCTTTCCTTTCTGGCAGGACTGGAGAGAGGCTGCTCTGAATGTTTTTATTTGCTGGTGAAGGGGGAGTCCAGGTGATGGCAGACGGCGATGCCCATGATGGGGCTCCCAGTGCTGGCAATGGCCTCTGTGGACACTTGGGGACCTACAGGTGACATTTGACATCAAGCATCTCCCATTCAAACACAGCGGAATAATTTAAAAATTTTTATTAATTGGAGTGGGCACTCAATAATTACAACAGGAATAGTTGTGTAAAGGGTGTATCCAAATATAAACAGACATTTATTTTTTTTATTTCATTGGCCAACTGCATAAATTAATGGCAACGAGAATGAACTGTAACTGTTTTTCTCTTACTAAATCCATATCCTTTGGCTTTCCTCATCATCGTTAACATGCTGTTAAAAGAGCTGTTGCTGTATCTTTCAACCCTCATCCCGCAATCAAGCCCTTGCTTCACTGTTGTGGATTTCAAATAGTCACTGGCTTAAAAATAGAATGTGTTGGTTTTTTTAAAATAAATAAATAATTAAATAAATAAATCTGCCAGCTGAATGCAAACAGGTAAAAATTAACATATGNATAATATAAATATTATAAAATTGTTATTAATTAATTTTTAACTATAAAATAGTTAAATAAACATATAAACTTAATTTTTTAAAAAGTTGCACTGTGCTTTTTTTTGGGGTGTGTATGCATGACTTTGTAATCTGTTCTTTTATACAAGCTCCAGTGTGCCTGGAGCCAACAGGTCAGGCTCCGTGGGACAAACTTGGGGATGTACGTGTGGTTAAAAAGATCTCTCCACAATATCCGTTCCTGCTAATTTTTGTGAGTTCCCCACCCTTGCAAAAAGAGAATACTGTTCTAATTTTTATTTTTTTTAACCAAGGGTAATTATAATAGAATTAACATTATTTTTTCTCCCCACAAAGCACAACTGTCTCATATCAGAGAGAGTATTACACCAGACGTGTTTTTACTCTATATGGAAATGTATTGAAATGAATGTATAGCTCAAACACACCCATCATCCATTGTGTTGTTTTGTAGGAGCCACTTCTCCCACGAAGGGCAACCACATGTGAAGGGAGAGAGGCCAAGTAAGTGTTTGGTAAACAGTTGAAAATGAGAGACAAATAGCGCTCTGCAATCGCACCATCTTACTTCAAATACCCACTCAAAAAAAAAAATCCTTCATTCCCTCCCAAGCCAAGCCCAGCTCCCTAAACCAGGCGGAATAGCGACACTGGTAAACTTGCAGAAATATTTTTACAATTTTATTAGAGGTTTTAATTCAGTGCTTTATCTACCTCTGTTAGTCTGCAAAATAGCTTTAAATATTCAAGTGGTAATTAATGAATCTTTTATGTTGCAAATCAAACTTTTTCATCTGTGCTGTGGTACAGTGGCAGCGAGGAGGAGGGGTTTAAAGTGTAATTGTTTCTCCTGTTCCCCTCGCTGTGCTGAATGCCTTTTTACCCTTTATTATATCATTGGCTTTTGCTTCAGTTCATCACCGCTTCGCCACATCTTATCGTTCGATATTTGCTGTCTATTTTTTTACTTCTTTTTTTTTTCAGATTGAGATTTCTTACTGTGCCTTTGCCAGAGACATTCCTAAGGAGATGGAAACTCTCTGAATGTGGAATTTTCGCATGAGTGCAAAATAATAAAAAGCATGTGTGTATTAAAAAGGGATCAACTTAATGGGAAATGAGCATTGGGTTACATTAATATTCTATTACAGTAAAAATCATATTTAATAAATTTTCTCCAGATTTTTCAGAATCTTACCGTATTTTTCTAAGTCGAATGCCAATCCAAAGAAACAGTGTATATGATACATTTGATTTATGTTAAGTAAATAACCTGCACAACCCATTTTGGGGTTTAAAAAAAAAATATTAAGTGTAGAAACACACACCAGGCTGAAATGTGTGCTTAGTTTCCATCTGCTAGGAGGAATAGTGTTGGTCTTGTGCAGCAGAAAGCCTTTATAAACAGTATTCTATTTTATAGATGCTATATGTGGATTTTTATGTTATATGGCAAGAGCAGGAGAATGAAAACATTGTAATTTATCCCAAACCGTAAAATTATACTAGTACTAAAGTAATTACTTCACATATTAAAATATGGTTTCCTTTACTTTCTTTTGTCATCACATAAAATTAGGCATTGAGCGCTGCAGTGCAAAGGGAGCCGGAGCTTTTCTTGCCTGCACAAAGGATTGACACATCCGTGATCGTACACTGTATCACCCGACCCTTGTTGTTCCCTGACCCTAATTAATATTATACTCAGTGACATTTATGTATCAGAGCAATAAGCTAAACAGGAAACAATTTATGTCACCTAAAGCTTTTTAACAAATCGATGCAACTATTTGTAATTGCTTGTTTCACAAGATTAAAAGTACTCAGCCTTGATCTTCGCCCACAGTTTTGTGGCCAACATGACCTGTGCTTCCGTTGTAAAATAGGAGTGTTGGTGATCAGCACCTATTTCCATCAAGTAATCCATATTGCTAATATTTCTGGAATTTTAATGTAGTTACAATTTATAGCCGATCAAATGTGGTTACCTAAATTGCTGTTGCTAGTAGACAGTTTAACTGTCTTTATTAATTACAGTATAATTTAATGTTTGAGTACAGGCACTTGTGTTGGTCATTTTTACAGCCAAAGCAGTTATGTGCCTTATGACGAACCATTTTAGCATTTTCAATGGAAATTTGCTAATATGATGAGTGATAAAAATGTCAAACTCTGGTAAGTAATGGTTATTGCTTTGGCTGGAATTAATCCTTGAAAGGACGGTTACCTTCAAATTAACATTACAACTTGAAGAAAAAAAAATGTTTTCCAGGCTTCTGAGATGCATAAAAAATGGCCACTGAACTCCTCTAAACAAATATATAAGAAAACCCCACAAAGTGGTGTTTTGTTGTTTGTTTGTTTTTTTCCCTCCAGGTAGACAGAGAAATTTCCTGGGGAATAAAAGGGGAGGCAGGGCTAATTTCTGTTAACTACCTCAAAATGATGGTGGTTACCATTTCTAGATCATGTGCTTTGAAGGTATCTAATGAAGCAAATAAAATGGGGCAACAAGAAGGCCTTTGCTATGCCTCAGCTTTGGTGAGGCAAAAAAAAAAATAAAAATGGGTGCAGACAGCATGGAAGCTGCAAACCTGCACGAGAGCCACGTCCCACTACATTGGTCATCGCCTTTAGGGGAAGCGCGGCTTGCTGCCACCATCATGGCAACTTGAGGATGGTGAGCACATCAATGTGATGGACTGAACCACTGCTGCAGCAAAGAAGAGTGCTAGGCCTGATTGATTAACACACCATAAACAAACGTTTAACATCATCCTTGAAGGTGGAGCCTGATAAATAGGACAAGAAGGGCTAATGACACTCTGTTGTGAGGAAAGGTGAATCTGTGTGCCTGGGTGTGGGTGAGAACTGCTAGTCCCTTACATTAGCCCAACAATGTGAAATTTGTCAGACTCTGTGATCATGGCTCAAGTTAAATGTCACTGTTCAGATCCTCTGCAGAGAGCAGCTGAGTGTCATGGAGCACCTCGGCCGCCATGTCCTCCTGGGCCTTATCTTCTGCTGCTTGTCTCTCCAGTACAGGAAAAACCCAGAAAAACGATGCCCTGGCTCTGGTTCTCTTTGGAAGCGACTCAGAGACACGTTGCCTCACCACTGACCATAAAACTGCTTGTCAGCTGTGGTGGAAAACAGCATTTCTGACTGGAAAAGGTATTTCCCAGCTGGCTGGTGCTGGTGGCAGCGCTGTGAAGCAGGAAGGCATTTTGTCATGTTCCACCCTACGGCTGCCAGGGAGGAGAGCTGTGATTAACAACACAAAGATGATATAAAACATTGCAAAGAGCCAGGCTCTCATTCACTGCTAGGGCAGCAGGAGGGGAAGGGCCTGCTCCCTCTCCTCAACTTGGTGCCAGGTTCCCCAGCTCAAGATGAGTTTGGCACCTACCTCAGCAGCTCTCCTTAAATCAGAGGCCACAGAAAGTCAGCAGGTGACAAACAACATGGTCAGGGCTCTCCCGTCTCACGTGTGTCATGGGCATGCTGAGATGTTTGGGAAGGTGAAAAAAATATCCAGGTCATCCCTGATGGCTTCATAGGTCATGATGTGCCTGGCTTCCCTCCTGGTGACCTCTATGGGGACACACTGTCCTCAAACAGAGGAGCTGAGAGCCCTGATGGGCTTCAGTCAGGGCCGTATTCGCCTACCTGGAGGCAACTCTGCCACCCATGTTTTGGAGACGTAGAGCAGTCCTGGCAAAACATCTATCAAGTTCTGGCTCAACACCCTCTGCCTGGGACTTAAGAAGAATTTTACTCCCAAAAGTGGGACCTCTTCAGTTTACTGAAACCTCACTAGTGATAGAATTCAATACACAAGCAAAAATCAAATTTTATTCTCTGCATTATTAAAATCTACCAGTCAGTGCCACTTTGAGACATATTATAATGTGTGTGCAAAGATTTCCCCCCCTCAAAAAAAAAAAAGTAGTTATCTGGTATAATTTTATGATAGAATATTTTTATAAAATCATTTGTACTAATTTAAGCATTTATCATTATATGCAAAAAGATTTCTTGATGAGAATATTATAGACGGTGCATGTTTTTGACATTAGCATTTTATTTGGATGACTAATCTTGCAGATGTGAAATTTTAATGAATTATTCATGAAAAAAATCTCTCCTCTGAAATTTCAGTTTGCTGCTAATGCTAGTTATTAAACATTTTATTTTTCTTTATAAAACTTGATGAAGAAAATAAATGTGTGCTTACTCGAAAGAAAAGAAGGTGGGTTTCTCCTTTAAAGTTTGTCTCAGGTGACAGCATGACTCAGGACTTTGTTCCTTGTGGTTCTGCAGACCAAGAGGTTTGACCCCTTTTTACGTTATGTACAACACGCGTTGAACCCTTCCTGCACCCACCCGCACTGCTCCCAGCAGGGCACTGTGCCTGGAAGCATCTGCATGAAAAGGCCCCCATTCTTTCATGCTTTCCTCCATTTGAAGTGGAGTCCTATGAGAAAGCAAACACCCTCAAGCTCCCCGTGACCCTAATGGTCACGCGTTGATGGGACTTTCTTGGAAAAGTGGGTGAATTCTTTGATGACAGCATCTCCCTCGCTTCCAGTGCTCAAGCATCAGTGAGTGCCTTGACCAGACCCAGACCCGTTCTGAAACCATTAATTTATCTTGTGACTTGATGTGGTTGGGGGAGACCCAAGGAGAGCGATGAGCCTGTGCGTGACCATGCTGAGACAAGGGGGAGATGCAACCAGCAGCTCCATGGATCAGCACTGGGGCCTGAGGCCTCAGGGGATGCAACACAAGGAGTCATCGGGGTGGGGGGGAACCAAAACAAAAACGTAGGACATGGCAACTTGCATTACCAGTGTGAACAACCAGCATTTTTATTGCATTTGAGAATGCTATAATGTCAGTAATTAGTACTGACTACACAACATTTTTTATTGTCTGTATCAACAGACATGGAATGATGGAATTACAGTTGATGTAAGGAATGAGTTTCTTTTATGCCTTATCAAAAAAAAAAAATTAAAAAAAAAAATCTTGTTACTGGCAGCACATACACACGAAGCACCATGCTAACAGTCTGGACTGTACCATTTTCATCAAGGCTTATGGGTAGAAGATAAGTTTGTTACCTGTCCTGGGCCCATTAAAATGCAGTCGTTAACTTCCAATTCACCTCGCAAGACCAGAATACTAAATGACTTCTGAAACATCTAAAAACTCACTCTGAGCTCATTAACCAAAGGTACCAAAGGATTTCAAAAGAGTTGAAACACTTTTTTTTCTTTTCCATGCTGTAATGAACATGAGATTATCTGCGATCTGAAAACTACAATAGTTCAAAATTATTTTTAAAAACTTTATATATATATATATTTATGTACGTAGATATATAAAATATCTAATGATCTGCAATATTTGTAGAACCAGAATCCCCCCTTCCCTGGTCTCTTCCTGAAGTGGGACCCCCAGGAGAGGGGAGGTGCAGGACCTGCAGCGGGACTCTTGCGAGTGAGAATCAAAAAAAGGTCAATATTTTTGTGGTCATTTATTCTACATAAGCCTTGATTTTTCATTTCACTTCTAGTTGAATGCAGAAACCTAACAGGTTTTACATTTACAAACTTTTTTTTGTTTTTTGTGGACAAGGAAGGCTTCGACTCTCATTCCTGACAGCGATTTACCTGATACATGGTACTACTTTCATAATGTACGCTTTTCTTTGAGAAAAAAAACATGTAACAAATTGTCTTTACATCTTGGCACCTTGTAAAGTTTTTTTTTTTTTTTATACAAAAGTTCAATAGTTTGACACTCCCCATTATTAATCACTACTTCACTGATAAACTTTGAAAGTGTGACCCTGGAATTCATCATGCAAAATATTTACTGCAGCAGGAGAAAAACATTATTTTTTTTTTTTAATGACTTTTTTTTTTTCCTTTCAAATATATGAACTTTGTTTAAGACAGCCAGAAAAGGCAGTGGTAAGATAACAGAAGGGGTGGGAAAGTATCAAAAAAACCAGCTTAAACACAAAAACTGTACAAAAATGCTTCGATCAATGATAACAGGAGAAAAAAAAACTCTGTCAACTATGTTACAATTTAAAAGCTGAAAAAAAAAGTCAGGGATTTTCTCCCACATGTCAGCAAATGTCATCCAATATTCTTAAAGCAAGGATAACTAAATAAAATACATGTGCAGCGTATTCTGCAATTCCATTACATACAGTAGTTTTTTTTTTTTCAAAGCTATTTTTTTAGTATAGTTAATATAAAGCAGTTGCACAAAAAGCAAAAGGTGTTTTGACAAACAGGTCTGCATTTATTCCTTTTGAGGAATGATATCTAAAAAAAGGACCTTTCCACCTTTTCCTCCCTCCCCACCCTCCCCCCGAAAGACAAAGGCTCACACAGACACAGTGGGATATATATGTACAACATAATAAACCCCTCCCTAAAGAAGCAACTGTATATCCAAAGGGATACAGAATCAGAACTGTAAAAATCATAGTGAAGTTTGCTTGATGTAAAGCCTGAGATTTTCAGTTGGTTCTTCTGCAAGGCTGCGACACCTGCCAGATATGTTAAAATCTGATTTTTTATTTCTTTTTCTCTTTTTAATTTTTTTTCATTTTTGCTACAGTCTTTAGACTAAGCATGCAAGACATACAACTAAGTGCAACTGAGTGAAATGTATTTTTTTTTTTTATTTACTCATTCCCTAACAGTTTGGACTGAGGTATGCGTACTAACAGTTTCTCATGCTGTTATCTTTACTCATGTCTAGCTACACATGCTGAGAATGAACTAATCTACCGGATTTTTATCCCCCTTCTGAATACCGAACTAACCAGCAAACCACTCAGTTTAGAAGCACAGGGCTCAATTCTCATGATCCCCATCTGGCTACCGCCGGCACGTCACGAAGCTGCCTGGATATAATTTAAACGAAAAGGAAAAAAAAATGTTTCAAATGACCACAGACTGCCCTTTTTTTTTCTTTTCCTTTTTTTTTTTCTTTTTCGTGTCTTTTGAAACAGAAAGCAGAGTTGAGTTTTATAAAAGTAACTGCCAATAAAATTTTTTTGTACCAAAGCTTATGAGTGGACAGGAGTGTTATTTCCTTATGAAAAATGCTGACCGAAAACTAAACAAAACTGAGCAAATGTGCCAAGATCAACCCAAACTGAAGCAGTCGTCCTAGCACAGTCCCGAAACAGAAGTGGCACACGATCTGTAGAACCAAAGGCCAAAATCTTTTTTTTTTCTCATTTAATTCTAGAAATATTATTATGGTCCAGTTAAATTGTGGGAGCTTTTCTGTTCTCTTCTGTATTCTATTAAACTGTCTCCTTTATCTGATACTCTAATTTTCTGCGGAATAACCGTGTCTTTGCTTTCTCCAGCTCCCTTCTCACAGCTCCACCAGTAACACTGATTTCCTAGTTTTAGCCTCAAAAGCTCTCTCCTCTTTTACAGACTTTCGTTTTGGTCACTGTAAAGAATTGCAAATAAAAAGTAACAACTTTGGTTCAGACATCTACTTGGCCTTCTAAATTTTCTAGAATAAAGGAGCAGTTTCCCTCTCAGGTTAGCAATAGCCCACATCTTGTCATTTCCCTCTAAATTCTTCAACCTCCTTTGATCAACAATAAGAGGATATTTGGCTTCATAAGATAAAGCATATAACAGAGAACATAATTTACCTTTGTGTAATATCTTTGGTAATTTTAGGAAAAAAAAAAGCTACAAAGAAGAATATAAATTAAGCTCTGAAAGGCTTTTTGAAACAACAAAAAAGCTACAGTCCTACATAAATAAATGAGTGACGGAAAAGTGGTTGCAGAATGCAAATGTTTAGGTGTTTGGTGACCGAAGTTTACTGACCTATCGCAACAAATTTTGTATGTCATGTTTGCTTTGAAGAGCCTTGCCCGTTTTGCCTAACAAGCCCCGGCACGAATTCTCTCCCAGATCTGTCTCCTATGGCGAGGTTTCCATACTGGCTGGTGTAATATTGCATAACAATCTCAACTGCAGTACTGGATTTGCACAGCTGAAAATTAACACTTTAGTATTAGTGGGGCTCCGTCCTTATTAACTCCTGTAACAAGTTCCATCTGAAATCTAATTTGTATTCAGATTAATGCCACCAAGCAATCCTGAACTGATGTTTAACCGTGAAACATCACCACGTACAATAACAATTTAATGAAGTCATCTTTCCAACCACTATCTGCAAATGCAAAAATAAAAAAAAATTAAAAATTGTAATAATAAATGTATAGGTGCCCATCTCGGTAATCTTAGATATTCCAGAAAGACTCGTTGACCCACTAGAACTTGTGTTTAACAACCGAGAACCTGCCACTGTACTATTCATCCTCTAATAAAAGTGAACTCTGTTGGTGCTGCATATGTTTCTTTGTGCTGTTCAATTTTGTGGCATTTGCTAATATTCACTGTTGCTGCCAAAAAAACCCAAGGAAAATTCAAAAAACCCAAACAACAACAACAAAAAAATATATTAAAAATACTGCTTTGTGGAATGAATCTGTGTTGCTTCCTACAGTGTTTCTATGTTCATCTGTCATTCATTCTCATTCTTGCAGTACTTCGTTCCTCTCTCTCCGCTGGACAATCCTTCCACATGTATAGTGCAGCATTTGGGACCTTTCCAAAAAACAACAATGAAAAAAAATGGAGACACCGAAATGGAATGTTTTCCATAGCTAAAGAAAACATGGTGGCATCTGAAGGAAACTGGAATGAATGACAGAAAAAACTACAAACAATTCAATGACATTCAGCTTCGTATAATAAAAACACCTATTAACATTCATCACAAAGTACAGAAAACGTTGAAGCCTCCGAGAGGCCCTGGGCCCAGATGAGGCCTGAGGTCAGAACTTAAAACGGTAGAGGAGAAGTGGGGCGGGGGAAATGAAAGCAATACATTAAAAAGTTTGGGATCATTTTTTTCTTTTAACCCGATATACACGCTCACACGCACACACACACATATCCACACACGTGCACACACAGGCCTTCCCCATCCCGAATGGAAGCGGAAAAAAAAAAAAGGAAACCAACCAAAAAAAAAAACAAAAAAAAACAAAAAATGGAGTAAAGGCAGTGATAATCAACATGCAGTACTGTGCAAATATGTTGTCCATTGGAATCCTTAAAATCTGGGCAAAGACTTGATCTGCAGTTCAGGTGTACATGCTCAGTTTGATGTCCTCAAGTGTCCAAAATTGGCAGGACCTGCAGTCCACAGCTGGCTGCTAAATGCGAGTGAATCAGTTTAGCAAATTTACAACACTGATGTTGACTGTAAGAGAGGAAAATCCCAAGTACCAAACAAGTCCATCCAATGCACAGAGTACAAATTCCTTTTTTCAACAAAAAGTAGAAAAATCAAAAATACTCCCAAATGGGATACTTGATGGCACTAAGAGTTAACATATTTCATAGTTGTCAAAGTGGACTGAGAATCCTCCAGACTGTACAATAATGGAGAGATTTCACAGCTAAGTTTGACGTGTTCTTCCAATCTTCATTCTCAGGATAACGATGTCAGACATACTCATTCTATGTCCTCATTTACAGGTTCATCTTCATAATCTCTGTCGTGATCGAAATCTGGACTGTGGTTGGCTGTTGTCACTAAGGATAGCGGGCCTTCATTTTCATCTGGATCTAACGGTTCTTCTTTGACATGCACAGGGTGCCTGGGAAAACAAGAATAGGGTCTATCAGAAAGCTGCTCGTTAATAGTTTTGGCAGCTTGGTGGTTTGGAGAGAAAGCTGTGGCGGCTTGGGCATTCAGATATGGTGTGCCAAGCCTAGGAGCTCCAGGTCACCAAGGAGAAGACCCCAAACTTCTGCGCTGGCCACCGGAGCCAAGCAAAGGGTGGGAAAACACTCTGGGAAGAGCACCTCGATAGGGTTTCCATCTCGGGATGGAGAGAAAACGCTCTCGGCTGACATATTAAGTTGATTAATACAATCTTTGGATAAATAAGAATAAGCATCTGAGCGGCAAAGCAGCAGTTTGTCAGCCCGCCGAGCCAGCAGAGGCTGGGCTAATCATCGCTCGCTGTGTGTGCGGCGTCTCTCGTTAACATGCAGAACCTGTGAGACAACTCTCCAGAGGACGACCCCAAGTGAGGTTCTATCATTAATCAACTTCAAGCAAACACAGCAAAGAGACACCATGATACATGCTTTAAACTCCAAATTAATGCATATTTTTACAAACTGTCAATAAGGGAAGAAAAGCCCTGCCAGGAAACACAAACAGAGAGGAAAAGGCTCGCTCAACACAACAATATGATAAGAAAGCACAGTTCTAACGAGAATAATAACACTGTCAGCTGTAAACAAGGCAGAACATGATCCCCAGCTCACGGTGGGCACAAGGATGTACTAAAGAGATGAGATCTGCCAAATTTCTCATTATGGCACAGCACATGAATAACCCGCAGAGGAACGGGGCTTGGTCATTCAAAACGGGTATGATAACAATTGAAAAATGTTGTTCGTAAATCATATTTACAACAAATCCTATACAAATACAAATTACCTTTTTTCTTTTTTTTTTGTTTGGCAGCTTTTGAAATGTAAAATAGCCATGTGAGTCAATAGTGTCTTGTTGGTGGGACTTTATAGGAAAGTAGGATTTTATTGACATTAGCAAGTATTAATAATGCGACACAGCAATGGAGACCCTGTTTGCTTCCTAAATAATTGATGTTGTAGGCAATCCCTTAAAATAAAGTGTTAATGAGTTCAAGTCCCACTCTGTCTCTCATTGAGTTGATATCCACCTCCTAGAGCCTTGTTTTTTTCTCTGTGTGTGCTGATTTAACCCTTTCGTGGAGGCTATGTGAAAACATAACCCAAAGCCCAAACCTTCATTTGTAAGAACTTCTTCTCTGCTTGCACAGCTTTGCTTTAAAATGAATGATTTAAAAGAGCTGCATTTTATTTTACGGTTTGTGTGGATAGGAATGACAACACTGTTTGTACTCCACTGCACTGACAGACCACAAGAATAAATCACCAAACAGGGAGAATGCGCTCGGTATCCATGTACGAGCCAGAGGTAACCCTGCCTCTTGCAAGGGATGAGGGTGAACGAGTTGTAGGCTTGTATAGTGTGCAAAGCTGTTTCACACCCTATTTATTTATTGTAGTTTAAGCCTGGATCAGTTTAGGAAGCATCTAACTTGCTGACTATACACATTTCTAATGTGAGCCGTGGATGCCTTTCAAGTCCCTGCATATTTCAGCTTCTTGAGTTGTAAAGTGCTAGATCAATACTTAAGTACTAACTGCACCTTCCAGTCCATCCAACAAAGGAATGGGGGGGAGAAGTGATGCAGTATTGACATGAACACACCTTTTCCCTTCAAATTCACAAATATGTGTCCTATCAACACATCCCTTGAAGCAAAGAGGCTCCTTGGCACGTCGCGTAATTTTTATAATAATTACAAGGAGAGAGATGTTGCTCACACAATTTTAACCTAATTATTGAAGAAGGAGGGGGAGGGGGGAAGACCAGGAGCAGATGATTCAAATATCAGAGGTTACGAGTTAGTTTAGGCACATAAAAAGTCTCATAAGCAGATCGCCACCTTGGAGGTGTGCATGTGCCAACTGTCCTGAAGGCTCATGGCCCCAGCGAGTGTGAAACAGTGCCGATTATTTGCAACGAGACAAACCTATATTATGAATAGGCTGTGGGGCCCCTCACTTGGGAGAAAACATGAAATGAAAAACAGAAGAAAAAGGGGGAATGAGCGGCTACACATAGAGACCGATAAAGCGCGTGCTACTCCGCCTTTATGGCAGCGATCGTCTCTGCTGCTGTTTTAATTTAAAAGTCTTGCTCGTTGGCTTTCTGGTTTTGATGCTGCTGCTGGGCTTATTTATTTTCTTAAGTTATTATTTTTGAAAAGACAGATGGGAAACTTTCAAAGGGAGGGGGAGAATGCATGTAGGTGGCCTCAGCACATGGACAGGGCCACTTCTCAGTGTCCCACTGTATCCCCGCATCTCTCCAGGCTTGGCCAGAAGTGGATGGGTGCCAGCAGATAAGACACGTACCCGCTGTGCTCACAACCACCTGAAATGCTGTGAAAGCTCCTTCAAAGGTCCCTGAACCTTTCCAAAGCAAACTCTGCTCCCCCTCTGGTTTTGTTATGAAAGCAGGTGAAACCAGGTGGTTTTAACTGAGCTTCTCTTCGAGGTTTGGTTGGGTTCCCAGAAGTCACAAAGCCAAAAAGTTTGGGAGCGAAAAGCAAAGCAAGCACTGATAGGAAATGGGCTGCTCGACCCAGAGTGAGACAAAGCCAGAGAGGGCCACAGAGCCACGGGGAGGCACAGCTCACGTATTGGACAACCATCAGACAGTGAGCTTGGCAAAAACTCCATCCCCCAAATTAGGAGGGTTATCTGGGTAATACAACCCTCAGGGAGAGATCCACATGGAAAACAACAAAACAAAATTACTCTGTCAGATTTAACCACAAAGTGGCATGTGAGGAGGAAAGCTTACTGAATCCGTGAGCCTGCTCAAGTATTTCAGAGTAACTGAAATAAATCAGCTTAAATAAGCTCAAAGGCAAAAGGAGACCTTCATCTCTCTCAAGTAAGTCTGAATTTCTGTTTACCACCTCCCTGAAACCCCAAACTGGGGAAGGAAAACTCCTTTTAGAGACTAAAGAATTCAGTCTCTTGAATTACAGAAAAGGTAAATGCTGGGCTAGGCAGAAAGAAAAAAAGGGGGAGGGGGGGGAGAAAAAAAAGGGTTTCCCATTTCTTCTTTATAGTGGCAGAATTTCAGCACATTCCTTTTAAGTAGACGCCTAAGACTCCAGAAGGGGTTAACAATAAATAACCTTGCTGAACAGAGATTCCCCTTCTTTTCACATCTGAGTAATTCTTTTGTTTGTCCACTCTGGGAACAGAGGAGTTTTTAATAAAGCTGACTGTTGTTTAAAGCCACTGAGTTCTGGTGGTGCACACAGCATGGAGTAGTTTGCTTTGTGGCTACCTTTGGAGCATATCAGGATGAAAGTGTTATGTCCCCAAGCTGTAATTATGCGACTACTTTCTAGTGTTTCAAAAGGAGGGAGAGAGAAGGAAAAAAAACCCGACCCTAGCTGTGGTTCAATGTGTCATAAAAAGGAAACGAATGAGTGGTAATAAGACTTCAGCTAAAGTGTTAGACTTCTTAGCTGTCATGTTAACAAGGTCCTTTAAACCTTACAATAAAGTTTAAAGCTTGATTTATTCTAATATACTGAAATTGTTTAAAAAATAATTTGCATTATGACAAGGAAATCTGTTCTGAGAAAAAAATAAAAATGAAGATGTCATTAAGAAAGCAGGCTTATGGCAAATCAGTGGTTGCACGGCATCTGGAAATCTGCTGTTGTCTCATGATTTTATTTAGTAAACAGGGTGACCCCCTCGATGTGTGAATGGTGGTGCAGCTTCAGATCCCTTCAAACTACTTACAAACACCGTTTTAACGGGGGAGCTCAGGGGCTGCTATTGGAACATCACCCGGCCACATTTTACTTAAGCAAAAAGAAATGTTCAGCAGAGAACACATATATTATCAATTCTGAGAAAATGAAAACACTCAGGAAACAATCATTTCCATATTACAACAGAAAATTGGATTTTTCTGGTGAATAATGAAAATGAGGCATCCCTCCCCCCCGTCCTTCTCTCTCTCCAGTATTTGTTCTGTGCCCCTCACCTTGGTATCAATGTGCTAAGAGATGATTATTAAGTGCAACAAAGGCCACGGCTATGCACAATTCTGGAAGGTGTCCTAGCCTGTTTCAACTCGGATATTTTTCCCTCCTCGCAGACTCTTCAAAGATAAGGAAACCTTAGGTGAAATGAGAAGTGCATGAACTGCACTAGCCTTGAACTTGCAAAAAAATAATTACTTGGATTAACGCAACATCATAAACGTTCATCCCTGTCTTTTAGGCCAGGAGAAACCCTTGGGAGAAGTCTGGCTTCTGGAGAAATGCCACGTCCCTCCACTCCTCCTTCGCGCCGGCCCTGCGTGGTCACGGGCAGAGGATAACAAATTGTGACTAAAACTGCCTCAAGATGAATCCGTTTGTGAGGGACGGAAAGTGTGTCATGCAACGCCACTTCGGGAGAGATAATTAATGCTGCACAAACAATCACCGCAAAAGCTAAACACATTATTCCAATGTTTTGAAGTAAATGGTAAAAGACAATGTTTAAATTAATTATTAATTAAAAATGAATGTTGCCATCTTTAAAGATTTTTTTTTTCAAAGCACTTTGTGCACTGATTTAAAATGCTGCAATATCAAAGCAGCCAGAGCCTCAGATTCCTTCATGCCCCCTCCCCTCTGACAACGCATTATGCAGGTGGGAAACTTTTTTTGCCATTAAATGCTAATTAGTTTCACAACTAATTACTATCGTGGTATTAGGTTAATGTTTTTCCTACTTTTTGATTTAAACTTACTTTTGCAAATCCCTTATTCAAATGACTTTGAAGTAGAAGACTACAAATTAGTTCTCTTTTCATGCTTGATGCGAGCCCTGGTGAGCCAGCCAGGAATTTTACAGCCCGTTTTAAGGAACAGGCAAGAAGAAAGGCAGCCACTCGCACAGGTAGCCAGCAGCTCCACAAGAGTTTTTAGAGAACTACAAGACTTACAAACTCAGGCTTCCTTGCCAGCTGCCAATTACCTGGTATATAATTTGAGGGGTGGGGGGGAATTTACAGCTTTGCAAACTCACTCCCGTCACCCCATAAATACCGAACACACCCATCGGGGCATCACACCCTTCCTGCCTTACCCTTTCCTGCCCCAGCTCGCTGCCCGGGTGCCATTCACATTGAGCAGGCACAGTGATCCCCCATTACTTCATGTGGTTATATACGCACTCATTACATTGCCATCTGTTGCTATAATGCTCCTATTAATTTTCCTTTTGATATTTTAAGAGCAATCTATAAATCACGCAGACCTTCACGTGCACCATCGTTCATGCTTAGCAAGACTGTTGTGTGTTGAGTGCTTTTTTTCAGAGCAGCCAAACAAGCCCATTTCCCAGCTCTGCTCCACTGGCACTCTTGTTGCTTGGACCGAAGGGGAGAGAAATCAGATTTTTCTTCTCTGAGAAAGCAGCTGCCTAGGAGATTTTGCGAGGTTTTAGGAAGAGAATTGCAAGTGAGTTAACAATTTTATAGCTCTGTGTGCTTGTCAGGATGAATTGAGCTGACCAGTTTTATGTGGAAGGGGTAAAGAGCCCTTATATATTCTAATCAATCTAAGCATGTCCACAAACAGAGATGTCTACTGCTGCTGCTCCATCCGTGAACCTCAGGAACCAGGAAGGAAGGCCTTCAGAGCCACACCTGAGCAGATGGTAGAAGAACGCCTAGAGCCGTACTTACATTGCTTGCATAGGGGAACGTCCTGGACTACTGTCACTCCCGTTACTGTTCGTATGCTCCATTGCACCATTGAGCTCTTCCCTCATCGCGTTGGCTAAATTGCCCAGAGTGGGATTTCCCATGGAAGCAGTAGTGTATAGAGGTATACTGTTCTCAGCCATTGAAGCCTGCCAGGGACACAAACAAATACATGAAGAGCCATGACTAACGGTTTTATACATTACACAACATGCTCACTTATTCCAAAACATTCTCCACATTTACATTACTTGCAATTACAGTTTTTTCTTAAATATTGTGCCTTCTGATAGGTATTACCCTGATTCCACCAAGGGAAATTTAACATCACTTACATCTGGGTTTGAGCATTTATAGCTGTACTGGCTAGTGAGAGGACAGAGCTTTCCACTCCCTATTTGGAATTACACCCCCTGGAAAAAATAAAATGTCCTTTTCCTACTTTCATTTTGCAAATTATATTTGGGGCTTTGGGTTTTTTTGTGGCTTAGGTCTGGTTTTGGGTTTTGTTTTTCACGAAATAGGGGAAAAAATTCCAACTAGTTTTGTTGCTAACTCCTCGCCAGCAGTGCCAAGGGGCACACGGTGGGCGGGCAGCCCAACCCACTCTGCTTCTTCTCATGACACAAGTGCAAAGCTGTGGTTAGCACTAACTGGATCAGTCCCAGTTGCAGTGATCTACCTGAGAGCTGAACCTGTCAGCATGAAATTTTCTAAGCCTCAGCAACTCAGACCTTACCTTAGCTATCACAGATCTGACCATTTTATTGCGATTTTCTCTTGTTCTAAAGAAATACCATGCAGAGGCATACTGGAGTTAACTTTCTAAATGGAAATCTTTGTAGGAAGAGAATGAACTGTTAAATATTTTCCTCCTGATTCCCACCGTTCTGCCTGCTAATATTTACTGTGTGTCAGCATTAGCTCATGTTGATGGCACAGCCCCGTGCCCGGCACGGCGGCGATGGGAACAGAGAAGCCCCAAGCCCCGGAGGAGCCCGGTGTCTGGCAGGAATGGGATGCAGCTTTCCAAGGCTATGGTGCCCAGGAGCTCGGAGGACATTTAACCATTTCACCCATCCCAGCCTGACATCATTGGGAGCTCCCTGAGCTGTGTCACTGCCGGAGAGCCGCAGACGCTGGCTCGCAGCACTCGCCTTGCTCCGCAGGGAGGTCAGCTGGCTGCGGCGGCGGAGCCAAAAAATCCATCAGGCTCTGGGTCTGCATGATGCAAACCCTGCCCGAGGGAGGGGAACTCATGCAAATGTACTCCCCGCCGAACGCTCTCGCCTGCTCCTAATTCATGGGACAAAACTCCTTGCTTGTTGCCATCCGAGCCAGCAGAGCTGCTCCCCGGCAAGCACAGCCAGAGACCGACGTGGGGGCGGATGGGTTGAGAAGGGGGGCACAACCAGCCCTGACCGCAGCATCTTTAGGAGCACGGCCTCTTTTATTCTTCCTTACATTGACCTCTCCGTGTGCAGCCCTACATGTCACACGTGATTACAAAAGCTATTCTAACGGGGAGGATTATTTTTATCTTCTTGATTCAACAACCGGCAAACGCATTGTGATTAGGGGATGCAAAGAATGGTTCACATTTCCTGCACTTGGCAAAATAATGACTCAAGTTCTTCACCCATAGTGATAACTTGGTAATTGCAGTAAAGCAATTTACTGGGGGAGAGGTGGGACACGAGGAGCATCTGCTATGAAGATAATAATAGGGGAGGGGAGTGTTTTGGGGGCGACCCACTGGGAAAAGAGAGCACTGGTTAGAGCTGGAGTCCCTGGAGCTTCAGCACACAGAGCAGGGTGAAAACAGCTGCTTCTCCCCGGCCATGAGGGAAAACGGAGGAGATGTCAGAGGGGTCACGGTGAAGGAGAAGGGCAGCTCTGCCACCTCACAGAAGAAAACCACAGCCTGCCATCCTAGTGGCACACTGAGTCGGCCCTGGCCTGCCGAGCGGCGGTCGCTGTGTTACAGGGATGTGCAAAGAGCCTGTCTCCAGCAAAAGCTGGGGAAAAGTTGCTTGTTAATTATTAATCAGACTGAATGTATGCACTGGCAGGTAAAGCAGCTTTGTGTCCTGGAAGAAAGGTTGTTGCCCAAGCAAGGTCTGAACTGCCCGCATGGAACCAGGCACCCCCATGCCTTCGCCCAAACCCCCACCCAGCACCCAGCACCCACTGGGATCCTGCCTCCAAAACCCAGTGGGGGCAGAGGAGCGAGGAACCTGCTGGTGTGTTTTCAACCTAAACAAACACCTGTCCCAATGCAATGAGTATCATTCACCCCCGTTTATTAGAGGGGCCAGGCTCTTCTCTCCATCAACTCAGTTCACACGATGCTGCGGGGGCAGCACGAGTACGTGCCACTTCCAGGAAAAGTGGGAAATGGGAACAGTTTGGAGGTTATCACAAAAGACGAGAATGGATGGAGATGACGACAACAACACGTGTTCAGAAATAAAACACGAACAGTTCCGTATGATAAGCATATTAATTGAAATTAGTCACATAGTTAACAATGTGAAGAAATGCATGATCATTTCATTTTTGCCTTTCAGCCTCATGAATGTAAAATGTGCTTGTAATCTTAATACTATTCAAGAGACAAAGCGGTCTTTAAAAATCACACTTCATGAGACTCAAGGGAAAATAAGTTACTAATGAATGGTATTTACAGTTGCTTCATTTAAACATGCTTTCATTTGCTTTTCAGAAGTTACTGCACAAACTCCAAAAATTAGAAGAAATGCAGAAAATCGCTTTTCTCCCAATAACCTCTTTCTTGGTTCTGAAAAGAGAAGTCTGCTAAACCTTTCACAGAACACAGTTGTCCAAGCAAACATCCCTCAGTCAACTTGAGAAGCCTCAACAAACAACTGGGGTGCAACCACGTGCGGTGTTGCCTCCTGGATTTATTCACTCTATACAGAACAGGCTGGAACCCCTACACAAGCACAACCCCCCCCTGCAAATTCAGGGTACAGTAATGCATTGGTATCTTTGGTCCATGCAGCAAATACTGACTTTACCTGGGGGCTCTGAGATAGGCTCACGAATTTGTAAAGAGGGGAAAAAAAAATGCCAACCTGATACACAGCATATGAAAAAGGGCTTGGAGCCACACACACTTTTAGGCTGCAAGTTATTAACTGTGCGCCGACACTTTGTGTATTTCTACGTGGTGAAAAACCAGAATTTCAGTCTTACAGTTACAGTACAGCTTAAACCAATAAAAATGATCTTTTTTTTTTTTTCTATAGGAATTGTGACATTTATTTTTTACCAACAATAGGAAGATATGCAAAAATAGCCCTTAAAAGAAAGGGGGGAAAAATGATCTGCTTTCTCTTTAAACCCATGAACAATAGAAGGTCACGTGCCGCAGTATCCTATCATTCAGCACATTAATAGCTGTGCTAGAGTAATTACACTTGTGGTATTTTTGCCTCAAGTGAAATTCTGAAATAAGAGGATGGAAATTATGATACTGCTGATAAATATTAATAAGTGAACTTTTAATTTTTTTGCCACAATATTCAAAATGCTAAGCATCTAGCTAATGCTGAAGCAGCCTGATATGTGTTTGCCTCCAGGGACTATGATGCTTTATGCACTTAAGAAAAAAGTTTAACGGAATTAAAATTTAATATCTAATTAGAGCAAGGCTAATATATTTTGAAATGAGTGGGGAAGACACACGCCTCTGTTGCATATTTGCTACAGTCAAATTAATCTTACCTGTAAAGCAGCATTGAGAGGTGTGCAGTAGGTGTGGCTGGTCTGTATGTTTTTAATAAGAGAAGGGTTACTGCATAAGAAAAACACAAAAGGGAGAGTTAAATGCAACCAACTTCTGTGTGAGCGTTTCAAGCATGTAATGCTTCCTCCCACACCAGAAAACTAGAGCTGAGACTGTTCTTCCACCCAAGTTCTCATTCGTTTCTCTTTTTCTCTTTTTTTTTTTTTTCAATTTAAAGAAAATATCTGAGTTTTAGGCTATGTTTATCATATTTGCCTTTACTAAATAAGGAACATCATTATCTCTCGACGTTACCTCGCCATGTGTTCTACTACCCTGCGTTAGTAGCACATCTTGGCGCCTCTGCTCATTTTAGCTGTGTTCAGGAGAAATTCTCCAATATTCGCCGTGTCTGGGAGCCAGTTACCATGTAAAGGTCCATCCCGAGGAAGCTATGATCAAAAGCATGGCGGGACATTTTAAATACTACGTCATGCAAATTATTCTTGAAGTCGCTGGCAGCGGAGTCCCTTGCGATGGAGCAGGGGACCACGATAAGAGAGGATCTGAACCACCTTAGTCCTGGTGAGGGACTGCCCATGTCATCGCCCCAAACAGTTTGGGGTTTGGGGCACAGAGGCACAACAGCAGGTTGTGGTACAGACCACACAACCCAACACACTGCCCTAAAGGCCGTTTCAATAAAAAATATTCTGGTGTGCTATTTTGGACCTTTACTTTTGTTATTTTTAGTTTACATAAGGAGCCAGACCTGGGGCAAATGAATGCCCGGTATATTCACACTCTCTCTAGTTGGCATCTTCATACCGCTGGTTCCACCGGTGGGGAGTAAAAAACCATAAAATAATAAAAACTAGAGAAAAGAGTGCCAATGGAAAAAATCTCCCGAGCTTTATCACTCACTGGGCATTTTTATTTTTGCTTTTTTTTTTCATGTGGGAATAAATTGTGGTGAGAAGAGTCTTAACCAAGCCCCTCCCACAGCAAGGATCAGTCACCCTAGAGAGACGGCCTTCAAGCAAAGGTCAAAGAAAATTGCTTTGGGAACCCCAGGAATATTTGTGCACGGTTGTTGTAGACACAGGGTGGCCTGTTGATTATAATCTTTACAGCTGGTCTCACAGCACTTTCAAACTTTTTGAAGTTAATTCAGCATTTCTGTCTTCTAAGCACCTTACACTAGTTCTGATTAAGAGTTGCAAAACAAGGCATACAACTGAAAGCAAAGGAAAATATCAGAATTAAGACTTATCTGAAGCTTTTCCTGGCATATATCTGTCTTCCTGACAGGTTTACAGCAGCATATCTGCACTAGCGTGGATAATTACTTTAGTCTACATTGCACTATAAACAAATGCTATAACAAACATGTCAAAGTAGAGTTCTTGCTACAGGCATTTGGATTTTCAGAGTAGGACACACAAAGTAACACATAACAACCAAAAATTTAGTTTCTTTAGCAGCAAAGGTGATGTCACTATTTCATGAAATGCAAGTCTACATGAGATGGGTAAATCATGCAAAGCAAAGCAACAGCAGAAAAAAAAATTAAAGCAAGTAAAAGCTCTTACTGTGCAACAAGCTCGCCAAAGTTTTCATCAGGGCAGTATTTTCGAGGACGGCCTCGTTGAATATGACGGCCACGTTTAAACTCTTCATCATCAACAGTCCAAAAGGACCCAAACTCATCCTCTACTCTGATAAAGCACTTATGCAGTGAGAGGTTGGTGCGAATGGCACCCTGGGACAAGAGCAGCAGCAAAGGAGATGAAGTGGAAACAAAGGGACACGGGATCGGGGACAGAACAGACATCAAATACAGGGAAAAGGAAAAAGAAAATAAAATGCAATAAGCATAAGCAAATGGTTTGTGAGGGTTAATATGCATTGCCACCTAAAAGCTACTAGCATGTGATGCAACAAACACCAAGCAAGCAGGGTCAGGGTACTGGTGGGCATACAAACAGTAGTGATGAGATGTTTGTCTTGGTTTCCCTTAACTGTAACAATGCGAAACCACCTGTGGTTGGTCTAACACCAGCTAGCAGCCAAAAGCCTCTACGTTAAACTGTAAGCATGATCCAAGCTAGGCTAAGAAGTTCAAACATGGTGGACATACCCACTGATCTTTTGTGGCCTTCGTTTTTGGAACTCTAGTTCATCCACTGTCCATACTGCCCCTTTAACGTTTTCTACTCGCACAAAACACTTGTGAAGACTAAGATTATGACGCACTGCATTCTGCAGCAAGTATAAAAGAGAAAACATTCAAAAACTTTCTATGAGAAAATGCTCATCATTGTCCAAGAACAGCAGCACAGTCAGCTTGACAGTCCTCATTTTGCAACGTTAAGCCCCCTTCCCTCCCCACACCCGCTTGCTTTCCCCAGCTCTTTACATCTTATTTTTGTAAAGACAAAATAAATATAAAAGCTTAAACCCGAGATTAGAAAATCAATTATCCCCAGCGTGAATGAGAACAGCCATCATTTTAAGCATGCACATTGTATAATACAGCACATTTCATCCAGAACACAAGAGGAACATTGCTTAAACGTTTTCAAAACAAATATATACGCTCTGCAAAGAGAAACTTCTCCTCTCCTGGAAAAGAAAGCAGTTAGAAAGAACAGAAAGGATTTCATGTAAGTACAGACGGCTCAATTTAGCAGAGAGGCACTGGAGCTGGTGTTGCTGTGGTCTCCCACAGCTGGGCTAATGCGAATCAGGTGCTGAACCTCCACACACATCCACAGCACGGACCAGGGGCTGGGCAGCACCCCACCGGCCAGCACGGCCCCGACTCCTGCCTCCACGGCTTGCTCTTATATGGAAGTTGGCTCCTATTTCTGGCAGGCTACTGTACTGACTGATCTGAGCCTCTGCCAAGTGAAAACACGAGGAGGGCTCTCCGAAACAAAGTGATAATATCCCCACAGCTCATCACCCAGAGGGACCTGCACTCCTGGCATCCGATGCTCAGATGTCCTCTCTGTAGCTCAGCACTGGAAAAGGATGAGACCGGCCAACTTCTCCAGCGTGATGGGACCTTTGCTGAAGCCTGACACGAGACACCTCGCTATGGCATGGCAAGCTGTTGGCTTTTCTGTCCCTGCTCCCTCTGAAACGGCACCAAGAGCCTCAATATTCCTCCAACGGAGTGCCATGCTCCTTCCCCATTTCATGAGTTTTCTGAGCAAATACCCTACTACAAAGCCACTCGGATTTGTACATGGAGCTCGTCCCCAGCGCTGCTGAGAGGGGCTTGGTAAACAGGGAAAACAGAAGAAGCCATTTGCTGAAAATATGCAGGCGAACAAACTCCATCCATCATCACTGGCACCATTGATTTAGTCAATCTGGTTGACTCGTTAGCAGGCACAATGCCAGCCAAACACATGGCCTGGGTCTAGGCAACCAAGGGACTACAATTTTTTTTTTTCCTTCCATCATTGTCTTCTTCTTTCTTTTTTTTTTCTTTCTTTTTTTTTTTTAATGAACATCGGGTCTGGATGGTGAAAGGGAGCTCTAATCATGAATGTCTAAATCACTGTGCAAACAAAGGGTAGGAACGGTGCATTTGTCATGTAAATTAAGAGGCAGTGGTGTGTGTGCCTGGGAGGGGAAGGCTAAGACTCTTTTGCTACTTTTCCATTTCTCCACAAGCTCCCATCCCCAGTACAGGGGAAGAGTCGGGCTCAAACTGCCTTTGCTCAGCAGATGCTTGAGTACAAACATTTTTCCTCTGGCTGTAGGTGCCCGATCCCAGCTCCATGGCAGGGTCTGGGCACTTTGGCTTTTCCACACTGATCTGCTTGTGAAGTGGTGGAAAAATAAAGCTTGAACCTGCTTTTGCTCTCAGTAAGGCAGGAATCTAGCAGAAAGTCAACCTGTCCATCAGGGCTGCTTCCTTCTGCCCTCACTTTGCTCTGCTCTTATTTTTTAATACTTCTTTTCCCCCACTCCCACCTCTCCCAGATTTCACTACTTTTGAATTTTTTGGCAAAATCCCTGATTTTGAGGTGGAGGAAAAACATGCGAACGCCCCACACCTCACGGGCTGAAATCAGCCAGCTCAGCAACTGCTGGTGGGTGCCGCACCAGTGCAACCCGACACAGGGCTGCTGGCCCACATCTGGGTAACTCAGGCAGTTTCCTGTGAAAATGGGAACACTGTCAAGTCTGGAGCAAAATGTAAGAATAATAATGCTATTTCCCCCAGTGAAAGCTGATCTTGTAGCTCATACGGCACTTGATCAAACGCACACTGCAGAGTTCAGCAAAGCGAGTCCTTGGAGTTTGTAAACAGTCTCTAAATACGTGGTTGAGGAGAAATATTTTTGTTCTTCTTTAAATAAATGTAATGATGGAGAAATACTTTACAGTCTGTTCTTGTTCTCTTGAAATTCATGTGCAATCGATGGTTAAGGCTGCTGGATCAGGCTCCTGCTGCATACGTTGAGACAGACAAGTTGAGTATTTGCAAGATGTCCATGAAGTGTTGCCCCTGCTTTCTATTTTCCATGTGAGCACTTATTTAAGGAATTCATGGCAGAAAAAAAAATTGTTTTGTTTCCTCTGCCTCTGGATACTTGCTATTTAACAGTTTTATTTGAATAATACCCCAACGTTTCGGAGCCACACCTGCAGCCTGTGCCTCATGGCTGCGACTCAGTGCCAGCAAATTACTCCAAAAAATAAAAGCAAACAGACATTGCCTCTGACCTGTCAGAACCAGTTCACAGTGCTCCCCCAGCAATCAACTTAACAGAAAAATTAGGAGCTATTATTGTAAGATTATATATTTACATTGTTAAAAATATTTGTATGCAAGCCACTTTTGCAGAAAAATTACCCTGAACATGCTTGAATGTAGTAAATGAAAGGGTTTGTTATTTTGATAACTGCTCAGGCTCTGCTGTGCTGCATTTTGGGAAAGAAGTTCATTTTTTAACGGTCTTTATTCCTCCACTCTTCTTTGTTTTTGAAAGAGGGCTCAGGGAAGCTTGCCTACACCAAACCCTGACCCTAAACTTGGGGAGCACTGACCCAAACACCCCTTAAGCATTAGCTGAAGGTGAGTACAAATCAGCACATATATATTCAAATTATTCTGATTCTGCAATTAGTCCCTTGTGCCTGTTCTGCACCCCATGGGCTTTCCGTCATGCCAATCCAGAGCTGCATTTTCATCCCTGCTGTTCCTGAAGGCTGGCATAAATCTGAGCAGTCTTCAGCACAAAAACCTCCATTGCTTCAAGCAGTTGCCAATTTTGCCAATGCTTTGTAGAATCTTGGGTGAAGCTTCTCCTCCCAGGTAGGTGAAGCAGGACCTGGGCACCTGCACAAGGTCCAGGTGTCCAGGAGGGGTCTCTAAATGCTACCAGGGACACATCTTCTGCAAGCCCGAGGGTCTGCAGCTCAGCCTCTCTGCTCCTCCTCTGCAGAAGCACAGTGTAAGTGCACGTGGTTCCTGGGACTGGATTTTATGTGATGCACAAAGCTAATTCCTAAAAGTAACCTCACAGGGGATACAGCCAGGACTGTCTGCTGCCTTCTTCCACTCTGCCCTCCACTTCCCTTCCTTTTGCTGCTAGAATTAAATAGGATTTTTACTTTAGCACCCGCACCTGCAGCTGCTGAAAGATCCTACTGGAACCACTCCAGCAGCAAAAGACATACAGGTCTAAGAGGACCTTAAATCAGGGAAAGTTAATTTCCTTTCTGGATAGTGAGGAAGCTGCAAAGTGAAACACTGCTCATGTTTTCCAACTGTAATGAAGAATCAAAGCAGTCATCGCAGAGACTTTTCCTGAACCTAAGAGCTTCTAGACCAAGGCTGAAAAGGTACAAAATTGCACTGGGATCTGAATTAAAAGCAGAATGTGCTACTAAACCCAAGCTAACTTCCAAGGACCACTTTTAGCTCCATTCTCTAATGAAATTAATCCTAAATGCAGTCTGAGACAGAGAAAACAGAAAGACCTGATGAATTGGCATATATGGGACATACTCATCCTACCTGCTCATCTGAAGTTGTTTGAGAGCAACAGATTTGTCTGGATTAAGAGAGGCTCAAAGTACGGGGATGCAATTTTTACAGTGATACCAGTTCCTATTATTTGATCCATTCATTTGCAACTGCACCAGCTTCAGAAGCCAGCGTGGCTATTACAGTGGTGTATGTAAGGGAAGGAGCATCCCTCAAAATACAAAATAAAAATAACTCCCCAGATCTCTCATCTGACAATATCTGAGATGGTTATGGTAGGAAATTAAAGCGTCAAATACCAACTTTATTTTTCTTAAACACAATTCTTATAGTGAGGCTTGCTTCTTGCATGTTACGTTCAATAAGCTTCTGCTGTGTGATTTAAAAAGAAAAGGAAGTTTGTAACAGAGCTGTGTAAGTAGTTGAGAGTCAACTGGTTAAGAAATCCACTGATCTACAGATGCTAGGAAAAAAAGAAGTGGTTATTGTGATTGCAGTCTGCACAAATGAAAAGACAAACACTGTATCCTCTACTGACACAATAACTTTACCTCTTTTTTTTCTTTTTTTTTTTTTTCTAATACGTTCCAGCTGAAGGGCTTGAGTTTCACTGCTAGCAGCAACCACACAGAGGAACTCGTGGCATAATCACAGAACATAAAAGCCAATAATGGGGATTCAATTAGTGGTTTTCAAAGGCAGAAGAATTTTTCTGCCAAATATCAAATTGTTCCTGCAGATAAGGCATCCAGTGTGTGTCAGAACTGCCGATCTAAATTTTCATGTCCACATGTCGTTACAATTTGTTATGTCATCAGCAATGTCTATTCTGTACATGTCAGATAGCCAAGGCAGGAGGCAGAGGCTGGGGCTTACCTTCCACGTCGCCGCGTTGCGTCTGAAGTAAGCAAACATTCGCGTGAACCAGTTGTAGATTTCATTTAGTGTTAGCTGTTTTTCTGGAGATTCGAGGATGGCCTTGTGAAGCAAAGCGAGTGCAAGATCAGTTATGAGCACACCAGTAGGAAACACACTCACAGTTTTACTTTACCAAATGCAAAAAGGGGAGAAATAAAGGAAGAAAGAAAGAAAAAGAAAGGAGAGATTTGGAGCAAAAAATCCAAAGGAGGGTTTTCATAATATGAACTAAGATTAATGGCTGTATTTAACAGTTCAATGGCAAAATTCAAAATGGAATTATCTAATTGTTTTGAGTTTTTATTTCTGTTTCCTTACAGAAATATTAATTTATTAGTCATTCATAAAGCAGAATCAAAGAGAAATGCAAAACATTTCACTAGCTGATTAAAGCTCAGTAATTATTTAGAGCTCAGATTAATTCTAGGGATCAGAGATTACGGTAGCTTGTGATAATTGACTTGCCATCTTTAAACAGGCTCATTTTCACTGTTGTGTGAAATGAATTTCCTAATAATCACATCGTATTGTAATACTTAATCAAAAGCAATTATGTTATATATTGCAGTTCTAAAAACCCTTATAGTAAAGGTTTGAGCATTTGAGCACGCTTACATACCAAAGGTTTGAAAATCTATTTAATCCAGACTCTGCACATATAGGGAGATTGTTTTTTTTCTAATCCAAATGTGTGTGTTTGGCTGAGCTTACCTGTCTAATTAAAGATGCGTATGTGAATGGTGGTCTAACTTCTGCGTTCTTATAAAATTCTTGGTTCTGGGCAATATCTGCTAAATAAGAGCAATTTGTTCTGTTATCATCACAGCTGCAGGTACCAGCAAGCTGCCCCGCCGAAGGGGGGCTGTGCCACCAGAACGCCTTTACCTGAAGAAATGGGGACGTTGTATTTATCCGAGTACCGCCTGCGGATGGGCCCGACGTTGTGCATGCTCGTGGTAGTGATGACCGACGGTCCCTGCGTGACGGGAGTGATGGGCGCAGTCGGGGTGGTGGGAGTATGAGGTAAGCTCTGCGGAGACGCCTCGGATGCAGTCTTGGAAAGCGTGACGCTCGATACCAGATTCAGCTGCGGAGGGAAGGACAGGGATTTCCTTACAAACAGCATTTCTGGCTGCAGAGAAAACTCTCCAGAACGGGGTCTTCCTCAGTTTGAAGCAGATAACACAGCCCCAGCACAAAGTGCTGCTGCAACATCTCCATGAAGAGCCAGTAAAGGAAATAAATATATACATTTTAAAAGAACTGCCAGAACTACAAACTGTGGATTTCTATCCAAACATTAAAACAAGATCTCACCCAGCACACATCCTAATTTTGATATTTAATTTTAGTTCCATTGTTTCACCATCTAAACCCTGCACATCCCTTATTTCCATGCTATCATTATGCACAGCTTCTAATCAATCTTCTTGGATATTTCATTGGAGGCATCAGGCTTAAAATAAAAGGCAAGACTTTCCTAGGGAAGTACTAGGAAGAAACACAATCTCTCTCTTTGGCATTGTGGCTTTTTTTTTCCCCCCTTCCCACCGTTCATCCATTTTAAAAGCAAAGCCCAGAGTAGGTTAACATTGGAATAATTTAATTAATCACACTGTGTGAAATACTGCAAGCATTCAGCCCAGCAGAAGTGGCACTACTCTTTTTTTTTCCTTCTAGGATGGAAGGCACCAGCGTTACCTGCACGAAGCCCAGCCCTGGACGAATGGCAGCTTGCCACAGCGGCTGTAAAACACAACTGCCCCTGGGATTGTGTATCAAACCCAGCTCCAACTCGAGTGTTTTCGATGCACAACCCTATTTATATAACCAGCATCCACATTCCTCCCCGACCCTTTCTTTCTGCCCTACAACGCCCTTTGAAAGACGATGCTGCGTCTCCATAGGTCACTCCCGCTGAAGTATTTTAAACAAACAACCCGATCTCTTCACTGCAGCATCAGAAAAGATGACGGAGAAAAGGGCTCTTTGACTACTTCCACATTTCCTTCCCTTGGGCGGTTTTGCAAATAATATTGGTGAAATCCTGACCCCATTGAAGTTGGTAGCAAAATTCCTACTGAATTTAACCGGACCAGAATTTTACAACTTTTGTTCACGATTAGAATTCCTTTTTGCTGGACATGAAACCTTTTCAGACGAAGGCAGGGTGCACTGCTCAGCTATGCCCCCGGACATCTCATGTTTATCCATAAGGCACTGTATTAATTTTCCTTGTATGAAAGTAACCAGATAAGGAAGCTCCTATCAGCATCCCCCATACGAGTTAACAGCCACAAATAATGTTTCTTTCTTAAAAGAGTAAGATTTACCCAAAAGAAGGGTAGTGTGGAAAAAAGGGCTCACCCAAAAAGCCACAGAAAGGGCGCACAAGAGGGACAGATAAACTGTGATTGCTTTTCCCTCCTGACAGTGAACCGGAGCCCCAAACACCCGGCAGAGCCCAGCACTGTTCAGCTGCGATGGTGCCCTGGCAGCTCGAGCACTGCTCAGAAGGAAGGAGCTGGTGAGCCACAGGCCTGCAAACACCCATCTCCCCATGCAGGCGCTCAGAAATGATGCCTCGAAATATTTAACACTTTGTGGCAAGGCCGGAGAGTGCAAATCCAGCGAGGGATGGTGATGGGCAGTGAAATGCAGGGATTGATTTCCCAGGGACTCCCGCGCCGCTGTGATCCGCTGAGCAAACCCCACGGTGCCGGGCACTGCCTCCCTGTGCCGCCCACGAGAGCCCGGTCTGTTTGTTGACTGGCGTGATTTGAGGACACCAATTAGGGCCATGTATGTAGTAATGTCTCCCTGTTATCCATCTATCCATCTACAACGTATGATAAAAGGACCAGTGACGATAATAACAGTGCAACTGACAGGTCTCACCATGAAATTAAATCCACTGTATTTTATCTCAGTTTCTAAATGGACATTTTAACAATCCAATAACTACGAGCAAATCTGCATCAATTTTAAGTGCCCGTCTCTAGCGCAGGCTCGGCAGCCAGGCCCTCCTGTTGAAAAGATCACTGCTCGTGCTTCACCATTACGGCTCCAACTACTCCATTTCAAAAGAGACCCTTTCCTTTTTTAGTGTGTAAAAACGTAACATCTAATCTGTTTCTACTAGGGAACTGCAAGAAAGGATCCACAAAGGTCAGTGTTCCCTGCTTAAAGAATCTGAATCGAATTAAATTTCTTTAGCCTGTTCGGCGCATGTAGCAACTAGGAATAAACACAGGAGAGGACGAGCAAAGGGGGGGGCTTTAACAGGCTTGACAAATGACACTGTGATTCACACCCACTGCTGGGCTGCCACTAATAAGCTACAGAGGAAGCAGCCAATCTCAGCTAATTACCAGATAAAATTGTATTGTAAGGACTCTAATTAGGAGATGCTTATGGAGGTGATCTAATGATTAAACGCTGCATCCGACTGACCCCACCATCAATGTGCAGTGGTGCAAGATGTCACCGGAATATTCTGTAGAAACAGTAATTTTATTTCAAGGAGGGGAGGCAGTAATATTTGTAATAATGGCTATGAGGTAAACTAATTAAAAGACAGTTCCTAAAGGAAGACTGTGGCTTTGAGCAGCTGTGGCCGTTCCAAAACAAAGTGCCAAATCTCAACAGAGGAGCTGCAGTCAAGTGGAAAATTTCTGCCTGACCTCTGCTCTCGCTATTAATTTGCAGGAAAACTAATGACACATATACATATTCCCACAAAATTGTTCTAATTGCTAATTTGCCAAAGGAGCCCAGTTTCCAAATTAAACATGACTGCAGTATGTGAGGAAAGAGAGAACAAAAAGCTGGAACACAGCGAGTCTGCTGCGTTTCACCTCCGACGACCATTTGCGAGCCTGAACCAACAAGTTAATGAAACACGACCTTGGCGATCGCGAGCGAAGTTTTTCCTTTTTCCGTGTTTTATTTGATGACACTCTCCTCTTCCAGCCGGGCTCCGATCCCTGCTGCTGCCGTTAACAAAACTCAAGCGAGAGTAAGGGAGGAGAGGGCTGCGCTCCCCCCACAGACCCTCACTGCTGGTTTCTTTGTTGCATCTATAGGGCGAAGGCTGAAAAAATCGGTTGTGAATTAGAGCAGAATAACAAATTATGAATGGTGTTGGTTTTGTTGCCATCTTGAATTATTAATCTGAATGGTAAACTATTAAATCTTAATATTGGCGTCGATTTGAAATGCGAAAGCGGCTGCGGATGATTGTGCAGGGCAAAGATCAGGGAGGGGACCGGCTGGGAGGGTTTCTTTTCCTGATGGAAACTCGACACGGTTTCTCCCTGTTTGCATTTTCTATTTAAAAACAAGTTACTATGATTAGAAGAGTTGTTCGCATTGGTATTTAGCAAACAGCCTGTTTCCCACATACCGCAATTTTCGCAAGAGGCATCATTGCTGTTGGAGGGGAGGGAGCCTAAGTCACGGAGTTAGGGCTCTAATGAGCAAGAACTCTTACACTGCAGTAAGGCACAACGTGGGGCACCCTCCAAGTACGCCAGAGAGCACAGCCCTTGCACCAAAGAGTTAAATGTTTTTGCAATGTTTGTACTGGGGATGGGGGGAGGGAGGATTTCCTCTAGCCTTAAAAAAAAAACAATGACAAAAACCCCCCAAAACAAGAAGGAATAAGAAAAACAACAGAAAAAACACCAAAATCCACAAGTTTTAAGTTCTCAAATTCTGCAAATTCAATTACTGAACCTTGCTGGGTGCTTCAGTTTTGTTGTTTGAGAACAGTTCCTCATACTCTTTTAAACTTAATCATAAATGCCAGAATTGTTTCAGTGTTCAATATCCTGCTTAGGACTTTATTATTAACCTTCCCTTTCAAGAAATAGTCATGTCTTCCTATTAAAGGTGAAAACTAAGTCATTTTCTTGTTCTTTAGATATAAACAAGGCAGAGAGGTAACCCTCTCCACTCCTTAAAATAGATTTCCAGTAAGTAAGTGGGCTCTCCCAGTAGGGCTAAGTGTGATTTTTTTTCTGTAAACTTTTTACACGATAATAGCGGCTGCACATAAAAAAGCTCCTGAAACTCTTTTAAAATAAAAGAATTATATATATATATACACACACACACACATATACATATATATTCCTAAGTATCATGGTGGGGCCATAGCCACTGCTGTAGGGCAGCAACTCCTCTGCAATGGATGCTGCCATCCTGGTCCCAGCTGGGACCGAGGATCTACCTGCACTGAGTTCCTGTATTGAAACACTCTGGAGCAGAGACCCCTTTTCTGGACACCGAGGGTGGGAGAGAAAGCTAATGCTGGCCCTAAAACTTGGTTAAATGCTGTGTCTTCCTCCACCGTTCCAGCCTGGACACACGAGTGTATTGGATGCAGAGCCTGGCAGGCAGCGATCACTTAGCAGGTGTTGTTATTGGCAAGAATACTAAGGAAACCGAAGCTGAGGAGTGAGACTTAATGAAAACCAGTATATAAAAACAGCTTTTGTTGTGCTTGAGAATCTCTCTTTATTGCTGCGTATCGTTATTTTTTCAAACTATAAAGTACGGCTACAGCAGCTAAAATGCTCAGTCATTACCTCAACAGTTAAAAGACTATTTTTTTTTTAATGCTTTGTTATTACAGTTGCTAAAAACAGTATTTCAAAACAATCGTAACTGCTATGGTTAGGGTAAAAAAATACATTAAAGAAGGGATCTCTAACAGTGCATTTTATTTAAAGTGCCAGAAGTTTCTTTAAAAGTTTTCTGTCTAGTTTTAAAAGATAGATATGGCACCTAGTGTGCAGAATTACTTCTTGGTAGATGCTTTTTCTTTTTCCTTCTCTTCCTGTGAACTTTGACATTAGTTAATCCCCCCAAAAGAAAGCCCATTTCCATCTCAACCTCTTATGCTGATCACTAACACCAATGAAAACAGCGCACAGGGGAAGGTGTCTCAATAGCAAAACCCAAACGGTAACTCTTGAGAAATTGTTGTTCTGGCTTTTGTGTTGTGGTTGGTTTTTTTTTCATCTCGAAAAAAAATCACCTTACAAAACCATGTCACAGCGTATTCCTTCACAGCCAGCTTTGTTCTCACTTTATTCAGGCCTTCTGGTCTCACCAAAACAACACATGTAGCAGCAACAGGAACAAGTTTGCATGCTCCAAGTGTTAAGTTGTGAGATACTTCCATTTTCTTTTCAAGTGCTGCATCGTTAGGCATTTTAATTAAAAAGCTGGACATTTCTAAAGATGGCATTTAGCACTGTCCCAGCTCCTGATGTGGTCTCCTTCCCCAGCACCCTCCTGTCTGCCCAGCAGCTCCCCAGGAGCAGGGGAAGAGCTGCCCTTCGCAATACACCAGGCAACAAGAGCGACCTCCCTGCATGCGTGCGTACGTCCGTCCTACCTGCCAATGATTTAGGTCATCCATTGCTACACTATGTAAGAACATGCTTAAATCTCATCAGCTGCAATAGAACTAAAGAGCTTTACTGAACAGATGCCTTGGTGGACTGCTGTAGTGAACACCACGGGCCAATCCACTGCCCTTCCCAAGGTCAACATTACTGCAAGGAGCTGCAGCCACCTGAAGGTGGGGACGTGATGGATGGACATGGCTACACTGGACAAGCAACCCTTCACCAAGGCTGGGCGAGTTTGGAATCAATGCAGAACCACCAAGAACCTGGATGTGGTCCAACTGGTCCAAACCCACCCGCTCAGCTACTGCCCGAAGCCCAAAAGGCAAAGATGGTACCAGTGGTACTGGTTAACAATGGCACGTGGCTAACACAGGTGAGCAGCTCAGTCACCAATTTTACCTGCCAGTAACAAAATAGTTTTAAAACAAGCATTAAGATCCTTTAAGCAGAATAAAAACATTTCCTCAGTCATGAAAAGGCTGTAATTTTAAATCCCAATTCACTGCTATGTTTGGATTTGCAGCCGCTCCTTCCTATAAAACCACCAATGTTCCGTAAAATATTAATTCTAACGTACACCTTGCATTAGCTATGTTGGCAAAAAAAAAATTAATTACTGGATGTAAAGAATACTTTACACTGCAATAATGGTCATCAGATCTTTTTACCAAAGTCCTATCCGACTGAGTTAAAAGGACTAGGGTCTAGCACAGTCTATGCAGTCCCTGTGTATTTTTTTCACTAGGAAAGCACAATTTATGCAAAACACTATACTTCTACATTTTATAATTAATTTTCAAATGCTTCACCTATACATATTTTAATAATTTCTGATTTATCAGATGGTATCTATAATAAATTTTTCTATATTTCAATAAATGAAAAGAAGGCAGTTTCAATCCAACAACAGAGTGCCACACAATATAGGCCTGTCAGGCACCAATTTTTACTTCTAACATGTAAGTTAAAGGATAAGGAATTTATAATGCTGCCTGTGAACGAAACCACTTTTCATACACAAATGTGATCTTTTTTTTTCCAAAGGGTAATACAACAGTACATTTACATAAACTAATCCAAACAATCTATGTATTTGACAATGGCAAACCTCACACAGACTGCCTATTGTTGGTTTACATCTTGGAGTTCTTTATGTTGGCTTGTAACACTGCTCTAGCTGTCAAAGGTTTGACTTGGACTCTAAATAAATGGTTATAGAAGTGCTGTGCAGCGATATTGGACTTCTTTGCAAAAGAAAACCTGCTGTGTATGAATTCAAAAGCTATTAATTTTTCAGTCAAAAATATTCATGCCTATTTCTTTTAATAAAGAAACACTGTGCTGAGCAACTGAGAGATAATGTTGACTAGTGGTACAGAATTTTCAATAGAGCAGTTAAAAATAAATTTAGTAGGAGGTCCCCAACAAAGCTATAATTTTCCAGAATGTAAAACATTTTTAATACTAATCAAGACAGCCCTTTTCCCCCTGCGTTCACTTTTTTTTTTCTTCTCTCTCTTTTTTTTTTCTGCTGCTTTTCCCTGTTTATTAGCCGTTAACACTAATCTTCATGGTGACACCGCCTGGTATCTCCCTAGCCTACAACACCCGCAAAAGCTTCCTGCCCTCCGCGCCTGAGCATCGATCACGAGCTGCCTTGCCAAACACTGCTCGCCTTCTTATGATTTCCTCCCTTTAGTTTTTAATCCTTCCTCCTGAGGGGCACCGCTGTTATGAAAGGCCTCAAGGCAGAGTGCTTTGAGACTCCCAGATTATTCCGCTGTTTTAATTTTTAATCCAGTAAGAGCTATAGAAACCAAACCTCCTCCCCATTCTGTTGGGTCTACATACTTTGCCAACAATGCGCTGGAGCGTTTGCATTCAGGCTGAGATGGATGTGAGGAACTAGAAGAATGTTATTTTTATGGACACTGTAAGTAGTTTCTACTCCAGAGGGCTGGTGCCCACCAGATCAAGCAATTTTCAGCATCTCAACAACTTAAATGGAAGAGTTTATACCTAACACTCAACTCTCTCCAAGAAGGCACCAAAATTTCCCATCGACTTCGACATCTGCTCCAGCGTTGCTGAATAGTCCTCAATTTTCTGTCTAGTAGACTCCCTATGCACTTCTGCAGCCATTTATTTCCAACTACATGGAAACTGAGAAATCCTCTTCTAGTAAAAATGGGTGCGCGAAGTGTTTAATGATTTTATGTTCTCTATCTCTGTAATGTGTTCTGTTTCAGACATTAATTTTGTCTACCAACTGCATCCTGGCAGGCTACCATATTTGCTGGGTTAATAGTCTGACTCCTTTTTATTTCTATCACCATAAATCACACATATATGGGTGTGTGTTTGCTTTATTTATAGAAAAAAAATCAGTCAAAACAGATAAACCAATACTTTGTCATTATGCTGCATCATTGCATATTGATTAAAATTGCTAGTACTAACTATAGATTGTCAACGCTCAATTAATTTCCACACAATGACTCAAAGCAAAATCAAATAAAGCCAGTGTACCTTTAAATCTTACAAATCTTAAAATCAAGGAGCAAAGCACTCTCTCCATTTTGAATAATCATTGGAAGCTCTGAGGAACATAGTCAGCATTAAGAAGCTGGGAGGAAACAAGAGTCTAAAGACATGTTGGTCAGGGACAGAGATGGTAGATCTGCCTGGGTTTGGGCATAGCCAGGAGTTTTCCTGGGTTGCAAAGCTGCTTCCTTCCCCCACATCCCTTTTTTCAAAGGGCAACCTGGGGCAGAGAAGGTTTCCCTTCTCAGTTTCAACAGTGTAAAACCTGATACTGGGTAATCACGATTATCATCAAAACATGCAGCTAGAGTCTCTCCTACTGTAAATGTCTGTCAGGCTGGGGGACAGCAAAATAAATATACTGAATATAATTTAATTACACCTCCTGCCTAACACCTCCTAAGATTTCATGCAAGTCGGACTGACGCAAAGTGACTTACAGGTGAGTAAGTGAAGCCAGAAAAAGGCACGATGCATCAGCTTTAGAGCAAAACTTCTTTCAGATGCCCTGAAGAGAGGGGGATGAAGATACCCGGGTGCCTGTAGAGGTGCACCCTGCCAAGCAGCACTTTGCATCTCCTCACCGCGACCGGCTTCGACGCGGGGGGCCACGCTTTGCATCCCGCGCCAGGGGGGAACAAGAGAGAGAGGTTTGTTGGGAGGTCTTGTTTGCTCTCAGCACAGTTGGGTACTTACAGGCTGAGGGGTGGCTTTTGGTTCAGTTGACTTCACATGCAGGTGTGTCATCATGGCTTGCAGGCGCTCTTTATCTTTTGCGAGCTGAAAGGGGAGGAGAAAAAAACAAACCCTGTTACTCATAAGAATAAAACCCAGCCTCTGCTTATTCCTAATGAAACAGCTGGCACCGAGGCACGAGACAGAAGAGTTTTATTGCTGAGTAGTTTGGAAATTGTATATGGTCTATTTGTGAGGTGAAGCCAACGTGTGGTGCTGGGTGTCACTATTTCCCAAAGCAAAATGCATTAGCCCTCGAGTGAGAAGAGCTAGACCTGCCGGCACCAAGCGCTTCACTCCAGCCCTGACAGCTAAAAGACAACAGTGAATCATGTTTATTAACCAGCCCCACTCCAGCTCAGGAGGTACAGCAGAAAGGAGACAAGGGAGCAGCTCCTAGATGTGTTTGCCTCCTTTCAGACCAGAAAAGCAGCAGCACAACTGGAGCATGGCTTTTGTGTCACGTACAGGCTCTGTGGTGTGCACAGAGAGCACAGAGGCAGCAGTGGTTAAACCACACGAGGCACCACCATGGGGCACGGCGGGCAGCCTCGGCTCCAAAAAGCACCTTGCTTTTACTCGAGGAGGTGGCACAGCCCCTTGGGTCACCTTGGGCTTCCAGGATGGGCACCCCAGCATGGGGCAGGAGCCACAATGTGAGTTGCCACCATCCCTTTGACAGCAGGGTGGGAAAGGCTAACGGCATCTTGAATCACCCCAGAACCCTGATCTCAGGGCACCCAACACCACGGGACCAATGCTTTCACCCTTTCCCATCAGTCATATCATGCCCAGCAGCTGGGGCAAAGCTCCTGCTCTGGATGCCTCTTGTATTTTCTGGTTGGATCTGCACCCAGCTGGTGTCTGGCGATCACACCATAGGCATCCTTGGCCAGGATGGCTTCCCAATGCATTTCAATGCACTGGCCAGGCACTAAATCTCATTATTTTTGGAAACAAGAAATTTTTTGTATGTGCAAATAAGACTTTTTCCAGCTGCTCTTCAGAAAAAAAAAATACAGTGGAAAGATATTAAGAAATGATGCTAATGAAAAAGGGGTGTTATTAACCTACATGCCCAACATAAAGGCTCTTGTTTCCAGCAGGACTTGGATCAGGTTCTTTACAAATGACAATTTTTGCACAGCTGAGCTTTTGCTTTAGACAAGCCAGATCCCTGGTGCCAAGAGGAGAACTGTGCTCACATTCCAGCAAACCTTATCACCGTCATCTGTTTGTAGCAGCAAAGTTGGGCTAAGTGTATATAAAGGGAGACTTGGTCATAAATCCCCATTCACAACCTTACAGTCGAGGTTGTCTTGCTCTTCTCCAGGCAAGGGTTTTCTGGCCATGCCAGGAAGGTGTCACGATGGGATAAAACTTGGCACGTGGGTTTCCAAGACAGGAATTAAATAAAGGAAAAAATAGTGTCACCACTGTGTGCTCTGGAAGTGCACAAGCAAAAAATCGCTGGGCTTTTCACACAGCTGCTCTTTTCTTGGTGAAAAATCTCATGGCAAGAGAAAAAACCTGACATCTCCAGCAGATCTCCTGCCATCTCCTCACCAGATCTGCGCTGGACTTCACGGAAGAGCCGAAGGGCAGCGACGGGCTCTTATCGTAGCACTGCAGCAGAAACTTCTCCCTCTGAGAGTCCTCTGAGGACCTCTTCAGAGAAAGGGGAGGTCTCCCCCCCCCCGCTGTGCTTCACACGAAACAAATTAAAACTGAGAAATAGCTGTATCCTCAGTGCAGCTCCGTTGTGCAATCTCTCCCTCGCAGCAGTCGCTGGGCACGCGGGGCTGCTCAGCGGGGTCATCCGTGCGTTAGATTCTGGTCTGCAGGCTACTGCAGAAGAACAACATCTTCTAGCCAAAATAAATAAAAGGCAGGCACCTGAAAGCTTCCTGCCTGCACCAACACAGTGGCAGGAGGGAAAAGCACCCGGGGCAGCACGGGGGAAACACCCTGCAGCGCTTCCTCCGGGCCCCTGGGCGGAACGGAGCGGTGCAACTCCTCCGAGCGTCCGGGGTCCTTGTTTGTGGTGTTCTCACTCATCATCTCAGCAACGCTTTTAACGCTGGTTCTGGTGGATGGAGGTTATTAAAGATCCTCTCGACATTTCAGGCAGACACACGCTAGCATTTTGTCATAGTCTAGGAATTCAAACACTCACCCAGTTAGGCAGGAGTTTGAATTATGAAAAATAGAGGTCTCTCGGTTTCAAAGCACTGAAGAGAAGTAAAAAAATCTGAAGAATTTCTTTAAACTGTTTTTCCCTTAGGTCAGGAGCAGCAGTGATACAAAACTAGAATGTCAGTAGCAGCCCCTCTGGTCAGTGGGGTCTCATAGGGAAGAAGCCAGGAGGGCTTGCTCGGCCACTGATGGGAGCAAATTCTCACTGGTGGCACTCACTGGAGTGCAGATGATCCAGAAGTGAGGATTACTAGAAAACAGGCAGGAAAATGCTCTTGCTCTGCTGATAGTGTTCTTGGGCAAGGACTGTCCTGCCATGTACGAAAGGATCTGCTCTGTACAGCGGGTCTGAGGACCATAACACAGTCCTATCTGAAGCCTCATTCTTCTTTCCTATATCCATTTGGAAAGCTGTGCATGGTGAGAGTTTTTAGATGGCCACCCAGTTCTTCATGATCAGCCTGAATTTGTGAGGTTTCCCTCACCTCTGCAGGGTACAGCCATGATGAAGGTGTCTAACTGTGGTTCAACAGAAAACACAGCCAGAGCAAGGTACGTGCAATGCAAACATGGGCACCAGGACACATGCCTTGCCTAAACTAAACCCTGAAACTACACAGGTAGGAAAGGCAGGAGAGGGAAGGCACACAAAGGACAGGCCAGAAGGGGCTCAAGGCGAGGGGGCAGCACGGAAGCCTGGTGACCAAGGAGCAAGAGAGGAGAAAGCATTAGGCACAGAGGATGGAGAAACTACACAGAAACAAAACAACAGAAAATAATGGCAATGAGCAAGAATGTGAAAACAGAAACCCAGTGAGGGCATTGGACAGGAGCAACATGGTCACATTGACAGGAAGGGGAGATGACTTCAGCAGCAGGATTTTGGGCAGACCAAGGACAAAGGAGAAGGAAGCCAGTCACAGGCAACACAAGAGACAACCAGGACGTAGCCTCTTCCCTCCCGTTACACACCTAGTCAGGCTGTGCACTAGAAAGTTTCAGGATCCACCTGTCCAGAGTGTCAATGGATGCTTTAGAAAAACAGGCTCAAGCAGTGTTTTCACTACACTGAAGATGGCCAGCTGGCTTCATGTTCTCCCACTAGGAGATACTTTTTTTTAAACTTATCACAGCTTTGTTGCTGTCCTGAAATGTTTTTCCACTCAAAGGTGGTGCTGCAAAATGGATGTCCTGTTCTAGCTAAGAACTAGCTAAGGACAGGGATATGTTCTTGTGTTTATGTTTTACCCAGCAGCCCAATTCTCACTATTTATAATGGCAACAAATGATCATGTCAAGATGGCTTAAACAAAGTGAAATATGAGAAAATCTCTACCTTGTCTGTGATATTTTAAGTATGTTTGTGATGGAAATGCTGAGACCAAAGCTTCAAGATACTTCTGCAAAGGGGCATTTGTAATTAAACACAAAACAGATCAGACCTGGGTTTTTTTCCAAAAAGTTAATTTAAAAATTACTTTCTTTAAAAGACGTTACACTTATCTCTGTCTACGACACTGACAAAACTATTGTGTGTAAAATAAATAAGAGCATAAAGAGAAAAAGAAAGGATTGCATTTGTGTCCATCACACTCAAAACCTGGAGTGCATCCCTCGGGTGGAATGAATTTGTTAAATTCTACCCATCTTGATGGGGCTGTACATGCAGGACGTGGTGTGGTGTTTAGGTCTTGCCATAGTGTTGGGATGCTGCACAGCATGTGATGCTTCCCAGCTTCACTGGAAGGAAAGCTTCTCATCAGTGCTGAGCACTGTGGGTCAAGTGGAAAAGGCCTTGGGTTCCTCTCCTACCTAGCTCACAAAACTCAGCTGGCCACAGGGCTGGCTGTCACCATTCTGCTGGCAACTGCTCCACTGCAGGAGTACCAGGTCAATGGTCTTAGTCCAACTCCTCCTGCTCCAGCACTCGGGGTGCTGCAGACCATGTAATTGAGATCCCTGCTACTGGGTCAGACTTTTGTTTATTCTGTGCAAAACCAGGAGACAGCCAGGCTAACTAGGTATTGGAGGACAAATCCTCATACACATTTAGGCAGATTTTTTGATTTATTTTCCCCAGTATCAGAGGACTGATACACAGGATGAAAGGAGAGGGACAAGAGGGGAGTTACAGACATATTTCAGAAGCAGAACCACTCTCCTCCTCCCCCCATCCTTGCTGGCCAATGCATAGATGGTCTCACTGTCATCAACATCCCTGCCTAAATTAAGCCTCCAGTTCATCCTACTTACTGGGCTAGTATGATTGTTAAAAACAAATCCAGAAGATCTGACCCTCAACACCACTTCAAAATTACGTTCTTGTCTTGGAGACCTTCTGCTGCCTTCCCATGCAGTGACTCTAAGCCAAGGGGCATTGCCCAGCACTAAACAGGTGTGAAGTTGTAACTATTAGTCACTGATAACACTTAGTAGAATGTAATGCTGATAAATCTTAAATAAAATATTGTCAAAGGCTTATGGAGAGATGGTAACCAAGTATCATCTCTGTCCTGTCCAACTGTTAACATAGGGCATCCTCCTGTAGGTCCAGGCACAGCAATTCCCAGCGACTGCAGGAGCAAGGATTAATGCTTTCCAAGCTGACTGTAGCTGAAGAACTTAGATTTACCTTCAGCCTGAATACTCCTGCATCTTGGTAAAAGATCATCTCATATCTCAGTTTACCAGGAAGATGGCAGATTTTCATTCTTTTTCTCCTAATTCCCGAGAAACTTGTTAAAATAACAGACCATTTCTCATAACGTTTTCTGCAAGACACTGATATTTTATGACTGGTAGTTTGATTTTTATAAAACTTGTATTAAAATAGTTTATATTGCATCAGCTAAACAGCGAAAGAGTGTCATGACCAGCGTGTTCCTGAAAGTAAAATTTAGGAAATATCTATGAAAGAAAAAGGGTAATTTGTAAGATAAGAAGATAAAAGGCATTTTTTTAAATGCTTATCTTGAAAAGTAACAACAAGAAGTTTAAGTGTGTTTTTGCTGATTTTTCTCTCCAACTATTTGAAGCTATAAATGACTTAACTCAGTAAAATTCCAAATGTAATTATCTTCTGTACTTAGCCCAAGGCTTTCCATATATCTCTACGCTGCTGTCTTGCATACAAAATAGGTTTTTTCAATAGCTGGTAACTATATAATGTACAACATTGTTTTAATTTCCCTTTCTTTGCTAACCTCTTGCCTACACACAGACACACTGTCAGAGCTGCCCAGCCAGAGCAGCAAGGTGCGGGGAGACAGAAGGGACTCGAAAGCATTTGGAAAGGCAGTTACACAAACAGGTCACACCTTTGCATTGCATTCAATATATTCCCATTTACCCCCTTTTGGCACTTTTTTTAAAAAAATATTTGCTACAAATGGCAAAAAATAATAGTAATAATAGTAACAATAATAATACATGAAGAGTATAAGTACATGAAATAAACATCAACCATTCCCCCCATGTATCAACAGCTCTAAATGATGGGGACCGTATTCTGCTCGCCCCCCTCCACCCCCCCCCAGTAAGTATAAAAAGCATTAGATACATACTGAAGGCTTTCCAACCAGTCAGCCCGTTTAAGTTTCCTATTTCTTTTTGAGTTACGGTTTAGAAAAGAGGAAATGAAGCTGTAGTTTCTTTTGACGGTTTTTAAAACTACTACAAGAAGGGTTTGAAAGCTGGTTTTCAATCACAGGGGGAAAAGCAGAACTCATTTTTTATTGCTGTCGAGAATCGGATTTGATTAATACTGAGGTAATATTGAAATAAATTTTATTTTACCTGTAGCTCTAACTGCTGTACAACCTG
>VZRW01013814.1:576382-620318 GCA_013398125.1 Aegotheles bennettii
TTCTAAAAGGTTTTTAACTACTTTTATTGAAAGGAAAATCGCTGTCTCAGACTTTTGTGACACTATTGCTAATAATAAATTTTACCATTTAGACATCGCAGTAATATGGTAGACAGTGTCAATAAAAGTATGAAACAAAGACGATCCTTGTCTCTTAAGTAACGCTGTCTGATTGCACGCCGGAAATTATAATGTGAAACATCAACTAAGAGCACCTTAAGACATAAAATGTAATAACGCAAGACAATGTGCCTCGCTACGTACGCGCCATGCGCACAAATATTTCACTGCAGGTAGCAGGCAGTGGTGGGGAGATTTTCTGGAAGAAGCTGAATGCTCGCCCTGAGAGGAAAAACCTTCATGTGTGCATGCAAAAGTAAAAATTGGGTGAGTTAGATTGTGTTGTCTTGCTTTCCATCGGCTTGGGAGAGGCCCGAAGCGGAGCTCGATCTCAGGGATGCTCCTTTTGGGATGCAGGAGCTCCCTACCAGCATCCCCGGCAGCACTAGAGGGCACTGTGGGACCGGGGCCACCCCGGAGGTCCCCGGCTCCCCTGCCATGGCAGGAAGGTTAATCAGGAGGTTGTAAAAAGAAACGGGAAAGTCGACATTGGAACGGCAGCTCTCCATCCGCGGTGGGCTCGGAAAAGACAACGCACGGTTGTGTCGGCCCGGGAGCAGGATGGGTGCGCCCTGGCTGCACCCTCACCAGCACCCCACAACTGGGGAGCTTAACTGGGCCTGCCAGGAACTTAAAAAATCTAAAAAGACATCTTTAGACTAGCCTGTTCTCTGCCCTTGCCACCTATTTGATTAAAGAGCCCGTTGTGCTAACTCCAGATGATTTCACTGCCGAACATTTTGACATGCGAATGATAGCAATTAATGCCTTTGAAACAATTTATGATTTCCGGCCTACTTCAACATGTATTAGCATATACCTGGTTTCTTTAATATATACTTTGTTTTTCCAAAACCACAAACATAGTTGCTGGAATTTCATGTGGAAGTGCTTAAGGGGTTGAAAGTTAACACCTTTGTGAGCCGAGCAGTCTCACAGTTGCTGCTAAACAAAAGCCTCTTTGTAGAAGCTTTCTCAAAATGTTTTCTTAACATGTTCCAAGTAGTTTTAGGCAGGCAACTAAAGTAAACAAGATGTTACCATGATAAAAACACTTGTGAAAACATTACAGAGTGCACTTAGTAGTTTCTTTCACATAAACTCCCCTTCGTTTCATCAAAGTGAAGTTCACATGAAGCAGATTACCAGCATCACTGCAACACAGGATTGCAAGATCTCTCCAAAGGTCTGTGCCTCTCCTTTAAAGAATATATTTGATTTAAAAATGGCACAGCCATATTAAGCACATCTAAACCACAATCAGATTTTTCAAAGAAGGGGAGGGTGTGTGGAAAAAAACCCTCCTTGGTCTTCACCTTCATTTTTTGCCCTGGCTGCCTGCATAACTTGCTGAATAAACCACCCTCCCACCAGTAGGATTTCCTGAACAACTTGCTGTAGAAGGAGTATTTATTTCTACCTGCAACACTCTTTAAACACATGCAAATCAAGGATATAGTCAATTTTGAAGGAAAGTCACTCTGTGCTCCTAATTGCTCAGCTTGCCGCCGCCTGCGAGACGGGCCCTGGTTAGCAGGCCAGGCACGTGTGCACCCTCCAGCCCTCACCTTGCTTCCCGCAGCTTGGCAGAAGGCCACCAGGTCACTGCGGTGAGACTGGACTTGTTTTTGTTTTTCGGCTCGGGGAGTATTCTGGAGCATGCAGGGTGCTACTGTTTCATCAGGCTTAGCAGCAGTCCCTGCTGCTATCAGTTAGCTCTGACTGATACCGCAGCACATGATAACTAATGGTCGATGGATTAAAAAAAAAATAACAACAAACAATGCTAAAACTGCACCTTATTTCAAAAAGAAATAGGGAAACAAATGCATACAATAGTCCGTGTATCTGCTGGTTCTGATAAGCATCCTCCTGTTGGCTGTGAGTGAAAGACAACTAGGATCGTTACTTGTACAGTGTTTATCTTTGAAATCAAGGGCCCTGTGGTGTCCCTCACCTTGGGAACAAACACTAGAGAACGATCACAGAAGAGTGTCAAATCTCTGGTTTTGATTTACCAACAGTTATGATATTTCTTCCTCAGGAGGAAAAGAAATGAACCCTGTTTTAGACCTGCGAGTTCTTTCTTCTCCCTTCACTGTAGAATCATTTTATTGGCATACAGGGCTTTCATTCCGCATGTAACTTCTCTTTGCTGTTTCTAACGGGCCTTTTTCCCGAGGTAAGTGAAATTAAGCAACACTCAATTGATAGATGGGCTGTAGTTCACTTGGTAAACAAGAGCTTTTCTCTTGAGGGGACTGTCAAAAGAGCTTCATGGATTACACAAGTACCAGAAAGAAACTTCAAGCATCTACCTGTTATCCTTTCATTGAGCAATGAATTCTGATAAATGGCAATATAATTTAGGGACAGATGCTCCACGGGAGACTTGGAAGGCTATGGTCTCATTTTATGAAGCAATGCTCACTTCCTAACGGTGTCAATATGCTGCTCGGGGACATTTACTTCTGCATTTGTTCTGGGTTAAATATCACTCCGAACAATAACACTTTGTCTGGACACCGCAGAATTTGGATAATGAGAAAATTTACACGAGCCGATGGGTTTAAGAAAGTCACACAAAGTATTTCTGTTGAAAGGTTTCAATGGGGGAAAAAAAAAGTGAGTGGTGAGTGGTAGAAGAACCATAACTGTTGGAGCTGGGAACAGACGGAGCTGCTGCAAGTCTAGCCTGGGCTGGTAATGGTTGTCAGGTTATTCCTACCTATCAACAGCCCCAAGTATCTCCTCCAGGTGAACTGGTGGACTTAGTCTACTTACTGAAACACCTCCAAAATACCACATAAAAATCAAATCTTTTCTCTACCTCTGCCATGTGACTTAAGGACTATTTTCTACGCATGGTCATGTCAAGCAGCCCACTGCTCTACAAGAAACCCTCCTGAAACCAACAGATCTAACCTGGAACAGGGGACTAGCACAAGAAGCAAAGGCGGCATAACCTGACCCCGTGTGACTACACAAGTTATTCCAGTATCTAAGGCTACCACAGCACCTTTCCCTTGCATTAAGGGCAATAAAAATTGGAATTGTTTTAAAGGTCTAAATGCTATAGTATGGCACATGAATATGAATGAGCTGGCAAATATGGTGAGATTAGCATTTATTTCACTTAAGTGAACAACAGGATGAATTAAAAGAAATGAAGCCACCCTTCATGGAAATTTATGACTAGCACCTTCTTATTCTGTAATCCTCTTGTAATGAGAACCTTCTCATTACTGTACCATTCCTTACTCGTAACACATGTTTATAGTAGGACCAGTGCTGCTGCTCCTGAGCTCAGGAGGGTTTTGCCAGTTGAAGCAGAACTGGACCATTCTGTTCTGAGAGCAAAAAACTATCTGTATCACCTAACATCATCCAACAAACATCCTCTGCTTGCTGTCACCCTTCCATCCCACACATTAAAATCCAGGGAACTGCCCCAGAAGCTGAACGTTTTGGGACTAATTCTACTTATCCATCCGGAAGAATCCCATGTGTTTATGTGGACTAACTTCATGAGATCACCACTGTAAATGGGAGCTGAATTTGTCCCTTTGTGCGTTTAAATCATAAACATCGCTTGGGCGGTTGGCCTTCTGTGATCTCACAACCAAATAGCCACAGCACTTAGGAAATCAGTGCCCAAACCTTCAAGAACCTGGATACACCCAAAGCATCTGTGTACCTGGCCATCCACCCAGACAGAAAACTCTTCTGTGATGGGAACAGGGAGGGGTGAGGCTGATGGTTTAGCTGTGGAGCAGCCATGTGTAAGTTATTAGAGCTTGGCTGGTCCTTCCTTGCATCGGGATGCACGCATTACCACATACAAGTCCATAATGCACTGTTTATGCAACACGTAAAACTGTGTTCTTTGGCAGCAAGGAAAGGTCTGCAGCAAACTGCAGGGGCCCAATTAATATAATTATAGTTTATTTTTAGTAGTGTAGACTTTGTTCATTAGTTACTTATTTGACATAAATTAAATTTCACGTGATGTTCTGCAATTCTCTGTTCAATTATGGAGTTAATTTAAGACTAAATTTCTAAATTGAAGTGAAATCAAGGTTAAACCAAGGTTGTATTGTTTACATTATCGATACTGCAACTTAAAAAATATTTAAATAATTTTAAAAAAAGGCTGTGGAACTGCAAACACTCTATTTTATAGTAATACACTGAGCAAGACCATACTTTCCCCATGGGGCTAATTTACTATCCCCTGTTAAAACGTTCTTGAGCCTGATCCAAAAGCCACTGAAGTGAATGGGAGCTCTCTGTTGACTTCAATGGGCTTTGCATCAGGCCCACGGTGAGTGACAGCACACAAAACTTCAGGGCATGCTTTCTGTACAACGTGAGTGCCAAAAAAACCACCCTTACTTTAGAAACGACTGGAAGTCTTCACATACTGCTTCACAGCCCGGCCATTTGCATACACCGTGTCCATAGAGCGGATGGCTGTGTGAGTGCTCCTCGTGGGATAAACTGCAGGAGAGAAAAAGAGAAGAGAAAAAGTGGTGTAACTGGAGGTACCGTGCCAATTAATCTCCACAAAGACTCTGAAGAGCAGCGAACGACAGATCCTGAAACATCCCTAACATCTCACAGTACCCACCTGACTCTGCCCATGGTTTTTCAAAACAGAATTAAATACCATTTGCAGTGCAAAACATGTGTCACTCTTACTTAGCTATCCTCCTACATTTCATTCATTAATTAAAAGCTTTGTAAAGAATTTAAATTAACATGGACGGGGGAGAAATCGTTTGACAGACCTGCTCAGTATCTACCCTGCTTGATATTTTGCTAAGAAATTTATGAACACTGCGTATTTACAATTCAACTTCATCAGGAAGAAAAGTCATCTCCACGGAGCAGTGTATTCTTGTAACACAATACAACCGGACCTGAGGCATTCCTCAGCACTGCAGAAAGAGGAAAAGCACAGAGTTTGCAGCCTTGGCTTTCCCACCATGTTATTTATTTACTGGGTTGAGGCTTTTTTGTTTTTTCATTTCAGGGTGGGTTATTTTTTAACTCTTACAGGCTGTTTCTTTGTCCTTATGGCCCAGTAGAGAAGATTCAAAATGTATTTTCAAACGCATAATTCATCATAAAAAAAAGGAACTGTGGTGTAATCAAAGGATTCCTCAGGACAAGGGGTTAGTGGGGGCTATTAACCTTGCTGAGATTTGGCAGGAACGTCACAGAGCCTTCTAACAACTGAAACCAGGGTTAAAGAAAAAAAACCTGTATGAGCACGAAGGGGTTAATCCTTCAGCGGGATTCCAATCAATACGTAATGATTTGGCTGCACTGATCCAAGTCATGAGACGCTTTGATCCGGGCCATGTGGTGCTCAGGGAAATGTATCTGTTGCACTAACTGATGAACCATATTCTAAAATACCTTCTTTATTCAACTTCTGCATGGAAACTTCTTCAGTAAAGGAATTATTTTTGCAACAATTTCCATAACCTTAAATGACTTTAAAAATTAAATGTCAAGATAATATTGAAAACTCTCTTTTATGCTCACACACATATCTATTTTTCATAGCAAATCTTTTTGCTACAGTGTGCCTGTGCTGTATTATGAACTTCAAACATACACAAAGGATATGAACACATACCAGCATCTAGATGTGGCTTTTATGACTTATTTTACCCTGGATTACAGGTATTGCTATGGATAAACACCCACTTTTTGCCATTTTATTTTTAAACACACACGGAAAGGTTGTTTATTCTTGTTCTGTAATATTATCTGCCTGCACACTACAACAAAATTGTATTATTGTATGATTTCTGATGCACTGGGTAGCAAGAGCACCGTAGAACATACCCTTGGGATATTATCCCAAATGCAAGGAAGTTGCAAGAGAAATTTTTGCCCGGATTCTGCCACTTTTGACTTTAGGCCCAGTGAGAATCTGAGGATAATTGAAGGTGTTTTTTTTAAATTATTTTTTAAATGTTTTAGAAATTAAAAAAAGGATCAGCTCTGACTGGAAAAGGTATTACGGACTGTACATGAACATAATTAATTATTTAATTAAAATCTTATTTTGGGCTGTTTACAAATAGTTCTTCAAGCATAAAATATACGTGCAAGGGAATTTCCTAAAAAAAAAACCCACAACTGTAGATGAAGAGACTTACAAAGGCCTTTTCTATGAAGGAATATCACCTTGGTTTAAATTAATCAGCTTTTTTAAAATGTGCAATTGGGGAGAAGGTCTATCAGTTAAGTTCTTATAAGAACAAAGGGACCAGCGCATTCCTTGCAAGGAAATTAGAAAAATACTACACACCACGTTTCCTCAGCTCAGCAAGAGGGAGGATGGCTGGAGGAACCCAGCCCACCACAGCCAGACAAGCACGTGGTCAAACGCCCTCCGTACACATCAGAAAAGAATAATTCAGAAAAAAATGAGCTTTATCATCTGTTTCCACACCTGAATACAGCAAAGGGTGAGAAAGTAAGCATTCGTGCTGACACTCCATTAAAGTCCATGAAGACTACGCATGAGTTACGATTTCAGAACCCAAAATACCTTCAGCGTCTCCATTTCCACCGCGAGCGTTACCCACGTACCAGGACGCCTGCGGGAACGCCGGGTGACGCCAAGTAAGGAGTCAGTCCCCTGTGGGGCTTAAGCACTGTAAATCTCATTATAATATCAACAGGAGTCACATGGCTTAAACCCCCAGCAGGGTTTTTAAAAGTTTCTCTGCGAGAGCCTGAAGGCCACAGCCAAGTCAACGGAAAGAGTCCTACCGAGATTTGTATTTATTTTTTAAATCCAAGTGCAAATCTCTTTTCTTTCCAGGGAACTTGCACAAGACAAGACAAACTATGTAGGACATGATACTCTGGTATTGTGTCCAAAGAAAATGACGGGATGACCAAGAGAGCATCAAACTGTAAACGATGCTCAGGATGTCAAAGCCTAGCGCTGTCAATAACCAGAGACAGGGGTTCACTGTAAATGGGAACTTTAAAGGTCATTTTGCTAGCATGATGCTAAAGTAAGATACTTAACACCTACGTACAGCTTCCACTGCCATTCGACAGAGCAGAGCAACTACTTCAACTTACCAAAACGAGACACTTCAAGAAGAAAAAAACCCCTTGGTATTGAAAGAGAAACAGAGGCACCCTCGGCAGGCAGTGTGTCTACTCCCACCTCTCGGGGGGGGGCTCAGCAGTGCCTTTCAGTGACCTTTATGTGCCAGTATCAGATTACTGCTATTTTATCCATGCCACTTTTGAAGATACTATAGATTGCCACTTGTTCCCTGATAGAGCCTTAAGAAGCACCTCAAAACAAAACAAAGAGTGGGTTTATGCAGCAGCGGATGTAACGCACAAAGGATACAGCCAGTGGGAATGAATGGAGAACTCTGTTTAACTGATCTAAGTACTCACTTTGTTTGAGCAAACAGAGGTGGAAAACGAAGATTTTAATCCAATACATAAACAAACACACAATGTGAACTCATAATCTTAAATTGTTCAGTGATATTTTGTCTGCATGTGAGCACAGTCTCTGTAATCTGGATGCATCCTTGGTCTCGCTGCCGGAGACAGACTTTCAGAAGATCTGAGAATTGGCAAGCAGAAGCAAGTTTTAGGTCTGTTTGATTTCTAATGACACATTAGAGTAGGTGTTTGTTTCTGTCACCCTCTCCTTCCCAGGAACGCATATTCGTGGTTGGGTACTGGTGATGCAACACTAGTTAGTGGAAGTGATTTTATAACAAGACATCAACATCATTTTCAAAGAAGCGAAGGAATAAATGATGTAAAAATCGAGATTACGTGGGGCTTTTTTCTTCTTGTAAGGAATTTGCATACAAAATACTTAACACAATACAATTATTCCCAAATAATGCAACAGTGCAGTGTTATTACATTGCAGTACAGCAAATAACCCCCTGGCACTTCAAACGTCTTGCGTAAGACAGCTTATTCATGACATACGACAGAGCAACGAAATCCATGTGGGAAGCTGAAAACTGCGTAAGTGTCCACTTACTCTCTGCTGTCTCCAGGCCAGTTTCCAGTAAGGAGGGGAGGAAAGAAAGGCCAGGCACTTCCACAGCTCCTCTGTGCTTGCTGGATAAAGGAGAGGAGTTTTCACCTCTACCTTCTTCAGCCTCTGATGCTTTGTAACCAACCCCAAGGATCTCCAGAGGGTCTGGAAGCAAATTCACCACCCACTCTGACAGGGATGACTGACAAAGCTGGTACTGGCACAGCCCCACTCACTCAGACCACTTCAGTCAATTCACTTTTGGAATATATTTGCTGAAGAATCACACTGTGGGACACAAAACCAGGGGAGATGAAGAAGCCATAGACAGCTAAGCCCCCACGGAGAGCAAAAATGACACCAAAACAGAGACAGGAGCACACCGGGTATCAGAGACAGATGTGACCAAAGCACTAGCATGAGAGCTACCTGTGTTGTATGGTTTAAGTCAACCCTTATCTACTAACTGTGTGGAACTGGGTACCATGCCTGCACACAATGGCAAAAAAGACACGGGTGGATATAAACACCAGCTAAGCAGAAGCCTCAGTAATACTACTTCTGCCTCATGGTGGACCATATTTTAAATATTCATGATGCTGACATATTTCATATTCTGCACTCTCTCTTCCACATCTGCTTGGGCCAACGATCTTTGCCAAAACACGAGGGGAAGTCAGTGATGCAGGGAAGCATCCTTGATTTTCTATTACAGTTATGAAGCATCTGCTCACGTTCTAACGGTGCAGAGAACATGCCTGAGCCACCTGCACACTGAAAAATCAATACCACATCTCCTGCTCTCCTCTTGGAAGGGGTTTGAGCAGAGCACCCGCAGAAACTGCAGAATTGCCTTTTTCTTTTTTATTTTATTTTTTATTTCTCAGAGCCAATGGGAAGTGGCCTCATCTCTGCCAGCTGCTGTTAAACTGGTGTCAGCGTACGGTCCAGGGAGGAGCACTGGGCTCAGTCTCACACCACGCTGTCCCTCAGTCTGATGGGGATGGCACAGCCACCGAGGCAAAGTGCCACGATTTTGCTTCTGTATAGGAGGGGGAGACACACAACTGGGAACCAACACAGGTCTCCCGTATTCGTGACTGCCCAATGGGCTTTAAAACCCATCAAAAGGCACTGATGTAATAAAGTTGTTCAAAATGTCACAATTCTCTGAGTCAGAAACATTTGCTGTACTTGATTTAAAATCAAAATGGAAGCAGTAATGATTAAATCCTTGTACCAACTGTATTCAAATGCAAGCTCCTGCCTTCATGATGACATCAGCTGAATAAAGATGGGTTTTGCAGCAAAACTGCACTGGTGTTCACCCTCTGAATTCACCCTCTGAATTCTTACTAAGGTGGCTTACCACCCTTTTCCTCTCTAAACTGTGAATTTAAAAAAACCTCAATAATTAAAAAAAAACCCCACATTTAAATAAAATAAAATAAATCAAGAAAAGTATTAAGCCATATACTGAAATGGACTAATTCTAGATATTCATGCTTCCATCCAAGCCTCAGTAGCTGCCCAGAAAGCAGGTATGTGTTCTTAACAGAATTGTCTGAGCAGGACAAAATGCCTTTCCACTGCTGGATAAAGCTTAGCAGAGTGCTGTGAGCCTTCAGGAGAGGTGGCATTTGATGTGCATGGCCAGTGGCAGCTCTTCCTAGAGCAGGCTTTCTTATTTTTAGATGCTTTTTAAAGCTGTGTTTCTCCCCATCCTCATCACTTTAGTCCAGGTCCACACCTAGGACCAGAAGAAGCTCATGTCTTACATCAAGACCTATTGGCAGTAACAGGAGTGGTATATTACATTTTAAATGACTGCACCAATTTAAGACAAATCAGGCTAAAACTGCAGCCTACAGGCTGAAATCCTGTCTTCTAATTGGTGTACACTAACTTGTAGACTCATGTAAAAAAAACCCAAACAATTACAGGCCCATTGCAGTGCTGTTGTAACTCAAGGCCAGCAATGCACCCCGGCTCACTGCTCCCATCCTCACATCTCTTGTGGTTCTGCTCTCCAAAAGTCTGTTGCAAGGACAGCACTGGAGCTTTTGCAGCAAGACTGAGACAAAATCTGGCTAACAGTCCCCTCCTCCTCTACGTCCATCCCCACTGCAAAGAGCATAACCAGACTGGATAATTACGCACATCATCTTCTGGTTTTGATCTGTGAACGGATGGTTTGGATTATTAATCAATATTCTGACCCTCCAGTACTCTAGAGGTACCACCTACTTCTGCCAGTGACACCCCCTCTTCCAACCCCACAGCAGAACTACCACAGGGCCCAGGGACAGCCACTGCCCTCCATCCCTTCCTTGGAAGAACTGCACGTATTTCTAAACCACTTAAAATAAATGCCCACTGCAAAAAAAAAAAACAACCCAGTACTGAATCCATCACTTATCTCAGGTGGAAGTTCCATCCTTGCACTTGAATTAACGAGTTTCTCTACTATTTAAAACTCCTATTTTTTATTTCAACCCCGTGCCCAGGTTCTGTAGTGAAAAGTACATCAAATATACCCAGACGCATATGATTTGAAATGCTGGATTTTAAATTCCAGCACTGCTAACTAATGAGAACAATTTTTTTCCCTCTTCTTCTTTGTAGCATCACTTCATGTACTTACACACCATAATCACATCCTCCTAGAGCCTCTATTTTTCCAGGGTGTAGATCTTTAATTCCCTTTAATCTGTCTTCATAGCCTATTCCCTCCAACTCCTTTATCATCCTAGCTGCTCTCCTCTGTATTTGCTCCAGCTTCTCTTTATCCTTTCTGCAAGAGAGTGGCCAATTGTACATCACACTCGATGTGGTTTAACTGGTTCTGCATAAAGTGGAACAGGAAAAAAGAAGGGCTCGGATGCAACACGCATGTTTATGCCTCCCGTGACTGCACTTACCTTTTTAACTAAGACATGGCACAGAGTGTCCCACCTTAATTTCTCAACCCCGATTATGCCTCAGCCATTTCCCACACAACCGATGCTGAGCAGCTTATGTGTCATGTCAAACCAGCAGTTTGGAATTTTTATTTCCTAGCTGGGTTACTCTCTACTTATCCCTGCTACATCTCATTTTATTCCTCTCTGAACAGCCCCCTAATTTATTCAGATGAAAATAAGACTGATTCAGTATCTCAGTTTAATTAGGAAAAAAATGTGATCCTACCACTTTCTTGGGTTTAGGAGTTGGTTTTTGTGGGCTTTTTTGTTGTTGTTTTTTTTAACTGACTTCCAGCACAGCAGTCCCATCCCTCTTCCACACCCAATTCATGTGGCAGAGGGAGGTGGCAGTGGCAAGGCTTTGGCCCCGATTCAGCAACGCTTTTAAGAACACACGCAAGTTTAAAAAACACAGGATTAGACCTTGGACTTCAGCAAGACTGAGGTGTAAAATTACAAACGTACATACATACATTGCAAAAAGATCCTGTTTGCCAACCTTATTTTACTGTAATTTATATTCTGTTGTTAGATTTAAATTTACAGTAAAAGAAAACACTGAGAAACAAGATCTATTCTTGTTTAACAAAATTCTATTCTGTTACATTTAGAGTTGAGGCAACTCTTTCACCCTTACATAAACCAGCAATATGTCAACAAATATGATTAACGTGGATTATTCACGTCAGTATTTTTCACCCTGTCCCACAGGCACAACAAAACCCTCGCAGAAGGTGACTGTCACATCACATCCAGCCTGGCAGCTCACTGGGTGAGCCCTCACCCACTGCACACCCCCGTGGCAGCTAGGAAAGTACCCTTTGGAAAAATGTTTATAAAAAAATAATTAAGATAAATAATGGCTCCAAGGGAGAAATACAGTTAAAGCATTGAATTCTCCCTGCCACATGCTTTCCCTCCAAAGAATGCTATTTAAAAAAGCACTAAAATCGAGAGGACACCAGCCTACTTCCCCAGGGAAGCGTGCTGAATCATACAGGTAGTGTAAATATCATATGCTGCTGCAGGTGCTAGGCATTTATTTGTTTGTGTTTACTAAAAGGCACAACAAACAGTCACAGTAAAACAGAACAACATTTGGCATTGGAATGATAGATACCAGAGCAGCCATAAATCACATTCACTTGTTTATGCTCGAACCACTGGGCAATGCTAACACTTCAGCCACCCTTTTTCAGAGAGCCCCTTTGCTGTGATTTACCCCTCTCAGGGATGACCACCAGCTCCTGGCTGGGCTGGGCACCCTTTGCTGTGTATGATTTTCCCCTCTCAGGGATGGCCACCAGCTCCTGGCTGGGCACCATTTGCTGTGATTTACCCCTTTCAGGGATGGCCACCAGCTCCTGGCTGGGCTGGGCAGCATTGCAGTGCATGGTACTGAGGGGCTCAGCATCCTTCCCAAGTACAGCACACCCGAGGAGCACCAGGCAACATGGCAAAAAAGAAGAGAAAGAAGTAAGAAAGTAAGACACAGCTTTGCGTGACATACACGGCCAGCTAACGCCGTTTACAGCTTTGCAACTTCTGAGTTAATTCACAGTATAAACAAGGAGGAAAATGTTTCTTCCGAGCAAGACTTCCTGTAAACTGTTCATTAGAGTGGCGCTGGGCGCGGGGCTGCTGCACCTGCTGATTAACCATGAGCTCCAAGAATAAACAAAAACTGAAGCCAACGAGATTGTTCTGGAATTCGCTCAGAGCTGCTTTTTCTTCCCCCACGTTATAAATTGGATTCTACAATAAAACAAACAGCAGAACATAGGTCGCCGAGAGTTAAAAATCTACTTTTTACACTACATTGACCACAGCACCCACAGGCACAGCTACAATGTCTTTCTATGAATGGGACAGATTGCCATATGGATGCAGACACTGAACAAGCTGTACAACTCCTGGCGACAAGTGCCTAGGGGACTGTCCTATATTAGCACCACCTGTGCTGTGGAAATTGTGCTCTGTGTATGAAATGGTATTTAAGGGCCCATCACAATGTTATTTTTGAGTACACACAAAAAGGAAAATTACAGTTTAAAGAATCCGCTGGCTAACGGATCCATTGCTCAGTTCCCGAGATCCTTTCCCAAAGGAGTAGTTATCTGCTTTATTCACGCAGCCCAAAATGACAAGTTTCATCACATATCAGCAGTTTCCCTGCCTGGGCTTATGCCACCGTATTTATAAGAAGAAAACACTTTATAATACACATGCATCTTTCCTGGTCACACAGGAGGAATTGCAGCCCTCCCACCTTAAGAACACCAGCTCTGTGGAAAAACAGCCCATGGCATTACACAAACGTTGCTCCAGCAGCAAGTGATGCAATATAGATTTTCCTTGGGCACCTTCCCCCACCCCTCAATGAGCAGCAGGTAGAGCCACAAACCCCAATTACCAAATTTCAATGTGCATCTCGCTACTTTGAAAATCTAAACCCATCTTGACTGACAAAAACAGAGCTCCCGATGAGCACGAGATGTCACGGGAGGGGGAGAAGGGAAAAGAGGTTTGAGCAGAACCTGGCTGCTCTACGGAGAGAGATTTCCCCCTCTCCAAACTGCAAGAAAAAAAAGGATGCCAAGAAAAAGAAAAGTAAAATAAATTGAATTAAAGAAAAACAGTTGTAAAGTGAACATTACAACCTGGGAAAAATGATGTCATTTTATTGAGAAACTCATTTTTTTCCATTAAACCATAGTGAAACGGGTAAAGTTTATACAGCTTAATGGTGGAGTTTTACTTTAAATGCTACTCAATATCTTAGCAGTACGATATAACATGATATAACAGCTGTCATACTAACTGCTCGATTTTTATTGAGCAGCAGAGAAAATAGTCACACCAAAACCACCTAACTTCTCCTCTGCTTTTATGGCGTTTTCAAGGGTGTTTCTTTTCCACTCTCGGGCCTTGATATGTATGATAAAACAGTAACACCGCTCTTGATTAGCTCCCTGCTCAACTCTTTAGGACAGACAGATCTCTCGAGTAAATGCTGAGGAAGGACAACTCGTGCACAGGAGGAAATAAAAAGAAACAGGAATCCACGGTGCAGTAAACCAAAACCAGGTCCCTTTTTAAGAGGACTACATAAACACCTCTAATAAAAGAAGGGGACAAATTTGCATTGGACTTTAAGTATTTAGACAGGAATGTTTTAGTAAAAGTTTAACTGCAAAGTGCATGCAATTAACAGAAAGCCATCAGCTATTTCTCTGGTATGTAAAAATAGCATTAAGCTGTATTAAATGCACGTGTAAGTATCTCAGTTGCAAGAAAAGGGGGGAGATATGCAAAGCACTGCGATATCAAACAATGATCTGTTGGCCAGATGGAGGAATAAAACAATACATATGCTAAAATTTGGAAAAGTTCTGTTCGGCGTCTGCCAAGGCTCACCCAATCTATTTTAAGTGCTTTCTGATACATTAGCTTAGTGTTTGGAGTTGTACCACTGATGGTTGTTACACGGGATCAGCACACAGGCAGGCAGGGGCTCCCCGATGCCGGGGCAGCTTCCCAAGGGCAGCAGAACCTTGTTCAGCAAAGGGCCACCTCGACCCATCCCAGCCTGCTACACTTCACACCTTTTGGGGGGAAAAACAAATTAAACAAAACAGAAACAATTTTCCAGGGTTTAGTAAAACAATTCTTTGAAAAGCGTGACGTGATTGAAGAGCTCCCAGGCAGACCGAGGAGCTACAATAAAACAAACAGCAGAACATAGGTCGCCGAGAGTTAAAAATCTACTTTTTACACTACTGGTGTAGCACAAGGTTTCTCCAAAACATAAGAGTCTGCGGTGGCAGGCGGTCAGCGAGGGCGATGCAAAGGACCCCATACACCCGGATTTGAAAAGGGCTAACAATAAAAAGTGCCTGATAAGGCTTAAAACTGAAGATTAGCAACTCCAGGTCTGAGTCCCAGCTGACATTTTTTCAAAGCTGATTACACAGAGGAGTGACTCAGATGGGGAGAGCACATAGGAACCGGTGGTGGTTTCGTTGGCAGGGGAGCATGTGCCAAGGGATCAGGTATTAGGATGCTCTGGGTTGTACCTGAACACAGCAAATGGAGACATCCAGGCCAGCTCCCTGCTCAGGCTGTTGCAGGGTCACCACCACTGAACAGCCCAAGTGGCCTCATGGCCACCACATCCGCACAAGGGGCAATGAGGAGAAATCCCACAGCCACGGAGAGAGCACGATGGTTTATGGGATATGCAGCCGGGCACTGGGGGTCAGCTCTAGTCTCCAGCTCCAACCTGGCTCTGCGGCCAGGAAGCTGCATGGAGGCACCTGAGCTGCTCAGACCATGGATAAGAACATGAGAGTCATGATGGGGTTTGTGGGCAGCTGAACACCTGGGAGGAAAGGCCCCAGGAACACTGATTTCTCAAGGGAGAGTGGGTTTGAGGTAACCTAACCTAATGAAACTCTGCTGATGGTAAAGTGTAACAAGCTAAAAATCAACTGCACAGACCAAGAGGACCCGACACGGATGAGAGATCTGATGCTGGCACCAGTGCAGAATGAGTGTTGGGGACTGGGGGGAGAAGCAAGCCAAGAGAGGATCAGGCCCTGGGAGCATATGGACTGCAGGCTGAACTGCTTCATCCCGAGCATTAGTAATGGACTAAAGTCTGTAATTCTTAATTGTGCTGAATCCTAAGGCCCTCATCTAAGGGCCCTGGGAATTTGATGGAGGATCAGCTGGCATGGAAGGTAACAACAGCAAAACACAATGCATTAAGCCTAACCAGCAGATCAGTGGTCTGCCACGCCGTTCCTCTCATTTCCCTTCAGAGCCTTCTCCAGACTCCTTCCTCCCGTGATGCTGGCAAGAAGAAACCACTTAACAATCTCCTTGTTTATCCCATCTATTTTTCCTATGAGGTGGCTGCTTGTTTATGCGGATGGGCCAGACTCAAGCATGGTGGGGAAAGGGAATAAAGACAATAGGGGACAAACTTGGGGTTGCTGGCAGATGGACAAAGGTCTCTTGGACATGCAGCCTTTACCTCCAACTCTTCACCTTACCTCTTGCAAACAGATGCACTTCCTAAATAAACGGGTCTGGACCTTGATTAACTCACTTGATTATGTACAGCCTCCATCAGCCCATTGCTGCTGCAGTCCATACAGATCGGTGTTGGGGATGGGACCAGCATGCAGGCACCTCCACCACCCCAGAGCATCCCCAGAGCAACCTCCGCTCACCGCAGAGCGCTGATGGATTATGCACCATCTCGCTTTTCCAAACCTACCCACATGGGGAATATTCCCAAACACGTGCATCTCAGGATGTCCACTGCTCCTCAGGTTACAAAGTTAGGAGTCACCTAAAGCAACTGGGCATCCACCAGCTTTGTTTTGCTGTTTTTCTTAAGAAAATAATCAAGCTTTCCCCAAATAAGATGCAAGGGAATGAGATGGAAAACGGGTACTGTCCTTGACATTTCTAAGCACAGCAGATTCACTCCACTGGCTCCTGTTATTTATTTATCTACTTGTGTAGAGAAAATGCTTGTTACTGAAGAAACCCAAATACTGATAAGATGATGAGAGGTTTGCATACTGGTTGATGGTCTCACTTTCACTTATCCTGAGTGAATGCAAGTATCTATAACTAAATATTTCCCTTAGGGTACTGATGACTGAGGTATGTTTATTGCATTGAGTGAATTTATATATATAATCAGCACAATAAACATTATTAAATTGTCTGAGTAAAATCAAAGCATGAAACACACAGTCAGTGCTGAATTCTAATGATGCTGAATGCCCATGATTGCATGGGGAAAGGATCTTAACAAGCCTTGATTTGAGCTTTGGCATCCGCCTCACAAATCACACGAAATGTTCTCTCTTTAATAGTGCTGAATATTGATAAATGTCTCTGCACGGCACAACAGGGAAGTTGGTCTCTATTGGCAATCTTTACCAAAGTGTGTTTTTTCCTTCTCTACACTCAAGGGTTTACCCTGAATGATTTAATTATAATTTTCCTTGTGTAAGACAAATTAAAGAGGAGAGTAGGAGTGTCATGCCAAAGCAGATTATTTATCTCCTTAACAGATTGCTGTGCACCAAACCCCAGAGCTGCTGCTGCTGCTACTTACAGAAACTGGGCAAAATGTGGGACAAAAGCATAGATGTAATATACATTTAAAGCTCAAATGAATGAAAGCATTAACCCATTATTTATAGCTGGAATTGTTTCATTCCTCTGAAAGCCATACACACAGAGCATGCAGAAACCAAGAGCAGCAACCACGATGCTCCCTGGCCCCTGCTCTGAACTGTCCAGTGACATGTGCCAGGGATGATAGTGACAATAGTAACTCCCACACAACCTACTTGCCTCCTGCAGCCCACTCCTTCTCAAAAGCCCAAGAAGAAGGGGGGGAAAACAGCTTTACAGCACACTCTAAAAGTTAATGTTACCTGTATATGATTATTTATTGCTGCTGGGCAGTCGTTATGATATGGCTGTGCTTAACTGTTAGGACACTTACAGCTTTACTATGTGCTTTTTATTGTTGTTTAAATCTAAATAAATAGCTCTTGGTTGTACCAGACCAGAGCTAACAGCCAGATGCACAGAACGTGCAGGAATGAGAGAGGCAAAGCCACAACCCAAAAACCTGCCCTGGACAGACCGAGCTGTGACCTTGTGTGATGGGAGGTGGAATGGCTGATATCTCCCTTGTGAGCCCTTCCAACAGCCGAATCTGACCCAAACTTGGGCTAGGGACCACCTCCACAAGCACCCTTGTATTTGACAGCTCAGTTGTGCTAAACCAGCTCTGTACCAGCACGTGTATGGATTTCACTGTAAGTCCAGCAGACTCATGCTCCCACCAGACCCATGACTTTTTCCAGTCTCAACCTTTGCAATCAAAAAATTACCAAAACCCTGCTCATGCCTTTGCTCTCTCGCTAAAATTCCACCTTCTGTGAGCTTTCAGATAGACGTCTGACAGCAGAGCACAGCTCCTCTTTCCTCACTGCTCACTCACACCCTGAACTCTCTGCCTGTAGATAAAATACCCTTTCAGAAAGGAAAGCACTGCAACACATCTCAACAAGAGGAGTTTCTGTGTCATATGAAATCCAGGCAGGCACCGTAGTGCCTGACGAGACTGCAACAAAACCCTTAAGTGCATCAGTAGGCATTCTTCTCTGTGTAGTCTCCTGCTTTACTTATGGATAAAGATGTAATTCAATCACTGCAGCAAATGGATGGCGTAAACCCTCCATGTACCAAACAGAGGCAAGATAAAGCAAAGTCTGTAGCTGTCTTATTTGTATTCCTAAATATACCTATTTTTGTATTTTGGTATTGTAGAGAACTCAACTAGATACGTAAGGAAAGTATAATGGCAAGCTTTAACAATACAGCTATCAATTCAACCACTGAGGACTGTGCCATCTGACCTGAGACAGTCTCAAACAATTCACACCTTTCTAATTAATTTATTTGGAACTTTACTGATAAAAACATCTGCATTGCCTTGTTTGTAGATCCCAATTGCATCCAGGCCACAATTACAAGACTCAGACACATGGATTTCCAGTTCTGCTTGACAGTATACACAGAGAAAACCTTTACTTCAGAACAGATTCCTGTATTCCCACTGCATCTCAAACTAAACAGCAATGGCATCCTGTTTCCTTGGCTAGACTACCATTAGCAGACAGCACGTGCCTCTATCCAGTGAAAGATGATCTATCCCACCGCATGGGTTTTTATTTTATATACTCAGTAAGAAAAACATAGATAAAAAAATCTATTGAAAAAGTCATGAACTCATCTTGTTCAGCTCTATATGCAGCAAAAAGGGAATTTAATTGTTTAATAAACATCAAATTGTTTCTAGTATCCCATGTAAGTCTTCATGAAAACCATGCCCTTGGCACTTACGTGCTGATGATCCCCTCATATGTCCTTGCAATGGATATAAAACGATGCCTTACATGCACAGAGCAGTTCTTCCAACAGTGGTGTTCTCTCCTTTAAAATCTATCTATTCCCAACAGCACTATTTTCTTAATATTAGAAAGACATAAGAGGTATTTATGCAGCTTCCCTATCAATCTACTTTCAGACCACCAGAAATATAAACTCTATGGCTTAAAAATTCCATTATCCTCTTTCTAATGAATGAAAGGAGGACGGAAAGACAAAGCCATCAGTTTCCATAAAATCCAGCTTTCACTAGTGTCTGCTGTAACATTTCGAGATGGGCAAAGGGACTCTGCTGAATGCAAAGAAGCATTGCCCTCCCTGCTGCTCCTGGGGACCCTTCTCCTCCTCCTCCTCCTCCGCAGCCGGCAGCGATGCCGAGACTGCAGCAGGCACTGGCACCCACGGCCCGAGCTCCTGGGACCGTCTGTCTCACCGTAAGCAAAAGTTCTGTTGTTAGACACGCCTCAGTGAAATCTGGGGGTGTAAAGAAACAAACCTGCAATAAAGCATCCTCCGGAATAAAGCAGAGACTACGTCAAGAAGCATGTCAACAGACAACCCCTGATTTAAGCCATTTCTTTTAACAATGCAAGCCTAGCAAGTATAAATTAACTCGCACTTTTAAAAGCCAAACAACACCAGTTAGCTAATTTTATCAGCGCTTAAAAAAAAAAAATCTACTTTGTTTTAGAGAAGCCTGGTGAACTCCAGCCTATCCTGCCTTGTGAAAGCGGGTAAATATAGATGAAAGGCAGGCAAATGTGTTAGATGAGATGGGACACTGAAGAAAAACGGGTGGTAAAACAGCCTGTACTGACCAACAGATATTTTTCTTGCCTGTAAACCCAAAGCACATCAAGAGAAACACCACCCATGACGCAAAACTCAAAAAAACAGCTTACACTCTTCACACTTCCCCCAATACGCTTATCCAATGCACTTCTAATTAGCTAATTGTGTGCCCACATTGATCCAATTAACAAGCCATAAAGATCTGAACAAAAGGAGCATATTCTGCCCAGTGGAGACTCTATTCAACCACGCCAAAATCAGACAGAGCTCGGCGTGGAGGACAAAACCCAGGCCAAGGCGGTTGGCCACCGCTCCCAACAATTTCGCCATCCCTTCGGCACACTGCTCCAAGATGCTCCCGTGTGGAAACCCCACCAGCACCTACCTCTCCCGTTTAGGAGTGTGGACTGATAGCTGTCCATTAGTTGAGGCGTGCGGGTTGATGATTAAAGAGGTCTTAGACGGCGCGGAGGAGGAGACGCAGGTGGTGGACAGGTCCAGGCTGCTGTGGTTGTTGCTGGCTGCCTCCTCCGCTGTGTGCGAGCTTGTCACTTCCTTCCAGAGCTGCTGCAGTTCTGTTGGAATCATGCCTGAAACAAACAAATTGGATAATTAAATCAATTAACAGCTAATTCGGCCGTCTTCAAACAGTAATTAAATCAGAGAGTCAGTAAACAAAGCCTAGTGTTAGTTTTGCCTGTGTATGGGTGGTTTTGCGCATGTACGTTTTTATTAATAACTAAAGGCTAACACTGAACACCGCACGCCTCTGCTATGTAAGGCAAAAGCCGCCCCCGCCCCCAAACTCCATGTTAATTATTATTATTTTTTGTAATTAAGATTACAGAGGGGCATTTGCAGAGCCCCTGCTCTGGCAGAAATTGCCCTGAGCTCACGGCAAGGCTGGCCGCAAAGGTGGCCGAGGGCTCCTCTGCAGTCAGCCTGAGAAATTTATTTATTTTCTTATTATATTATTGATTGTGATTTTTTTTTAAGGAATGTGACTACTTCCTAGCCTATTTTTAAAAGAAAGGAAGGTGTTAGGATATAAAAAATACTCAGCTTTATTATTATGACAACACAAACCACAATATGAGTAATTTTGTGCTTAAGTTTTAAATGATGACAAATAGCTTTGTTATTAAATACAGTTTTTATTAATCACTTTTAGACATAAATTATGAATTCATACTGTCTTCCTGAAATGCTTTTCAAATTTTAACAGTCAAATTGATTATACTATGATTATTTCATTAACACACCTATCTTTCTCATTAATTTTGGTTTCTCGAACTGCTCACTTAATTGATGGATGTGTCTACTGAAAAACTGTATAACTTTCTATACAAGTAACACTATTATTACTGTCATTTCTTAGATCCATGCTAATGAGCCATTCCAAAGTAAAATGAAAACATAAAATAAGCTTTGAGAAATAATAATAAAAAAATAAAATATTTTTTTAATGGTGCCAAAATGGACACCAGGTTTAGGACATCGCATCCGAGAAATAAAGCAAGTGAAAACTTTGCAAACTCCAGTGGGCCAAGGTGAAGGCTGGAAGGGGAGCACCTGTGTGACACGGGCTCATGTGGAGATTATGCTTTTGGATAAGTCTTATGTTTGTGACATGACCAAACAAGTTAAGTTTCTCTCACTGAGGACTATTTCAGTGCTCTCCAAGAGAAGACGATGGGAAAAAATTAGCAGTAGAGATGCATCACTTAAATATTCAAGGAAAAAAATATAATAAAAGCCAGTGTCTGTGTGTTTTTAAAGAGGTTTCTCATCACTGTGCTTCCAGAGCATCCTTTGGATGGCTGTTCATTGTTTCAGCATATTGTAGCACTGGCGCTATCCTAAGGAAACCTGCCATTTTCTGAGTGTACAGCAGCAGCTCATACAGGCATGTATCTCACCAAACCTAAGGTATTGAAATAAAAAAAAAGAGGCAGTATGCATTATATTCATTTGAAACACATAATAAAAAATGCCAAGGTCTAAATTTAATTTATTTTTGTCATTTAGAATACAATGGATAGATAATCATCTCAACGTGATCAGCCAAACATCTTTACTTTGCTAAACTGTTAAAGATTTTAATTATGCTAGCTTTGGAGAGCACTGGTCTAATGAGGCGATAGACTCCAGAGAATCTAAGTGGTTAAGAACTGTGAAATGAGTCTGATAGGATTTTTTTATATTCACCGTGGATCGTTTGCATATCAAAGAGGAGTAAATTATTGCACGACAGACCAATAACCTTCCCCGCCTTTCCGAGAGTGGCATTAACAAAAACAGTTGGTCTCCAGTAACGGTTCACTACAAAAAATGCTAAAATCCTTAAGTATCTGCAATTAATATATATTATGAAAGAGGCTTCAATTTATACATTAAGTGATCAGATATTCTTAGGACACATCCGTTCCTCTTAAGCCACGTCATTTTCCTTTCATCAGACCCAAATGCCAATTATATTTTGATGGATTTTGTCCCAAATGAGCATTTAGTTATTAGACATATTCAATTATTACTTGTCCCCTGAAATTAAACCTCTGAGCAAATTAAACAAAGAAAAAGGTCAGTACACAAGCCTATGTCCTGTTTTCCTGTATTGAGGCTATTATTTTCAAACACCTTGCGAAGTGACAGTGTGGGATGTATTTTTAGCTAACACGCTTGACAGGACTGTCTGCGCACTAACAATTACCTGTGAGCACGGCTGACCCTTACACCACTGTTTACTCAATTGAAACAATAGTGAATAGACTTGTCTGTTGATGATAACATATTGATATGAGACCGTATGAGTCGACACCTATTTTTATTTTCCAGAATAAGCAAATAGGGAAAGAATAACTGGCTTTTTTTTTTTTTTGCCACCACCCCCTTGTCTGGGTTTCTGCAGGTTTTTAATTAAGAGCCAGGCTAGCACCCACTCTCCTCTCCTTTTCCTCGTTTCGATACTCTCTTCCCAGTCACTTCTGGATCTACTCATGTTTTATCCCAAGGAAAAGCTTGCAAATGTTACAGCCATTAAAATATACATACACATAATATTTATACCTCGCTGTAGATCCTCTAAAAGTCAAGGGGTTTGGTCTAACTTCCTACACAAGTGTAACTCCTGTTAGCACTGCTGACAACTGTGCTGCATATTGAAAGAAAAATAAAAACCACCCAGTTATGTGTGTGGGGAAAAAAATGCTGGAGATAATATTGAAAGAAAAATAAAAACCACCCAGTTGTGCGTGGGGAAAAAATGCTGGAGATAATAATGAGGATTTCAGGCTGGGTGATGTTAAATTAAAGAGTTAACTGTGACGTCATACACACAACCACATTGCTGACATCACTTGATTAATAAAATAAAATACAATGTAAAAAACCCTTCCTTCTCCTTCCCCAAATTTAGTCCTTTTAGAATAATTCTGGAGAGAATTCCTAACCAGCCTGTCAAACTGGGCAGCTGAAAGGTATGCTCATTACTCACCCAGCAAAATGGTTAAATAAAATAATAGAACAAATGGTAAAAGCAAGTCAAATAGATCCATGAACACTCGCAATAAATTATGTAATTTACCATTTAACAGTTTCATTTTAACAGCGAGAGTTAAATTTTAAGACAGATTCCTAGAACTGCGCTGCAATTACCCGAGATCGCTCCTGCCGGTGCTGCGACTTCGTACGCGCCAGCAACGGGATTCAGACCCGAAACTGCCAAATCTATGGGAGCAATCAGGCACCCAGATGTCCCAGTCCTATTATTTTCACTCACTGGTGATCTGAAGTGTGATTTGCCATTTAGTTTTGTAGATACTAAAGCTCTAGCTCTCACAACTCAGAACGCTGCTGAAATGTGGTTTATTTTTAAATTGCCACTATGTAGAGATGTAAAATCTAGATTATAGATGTGTCTAAATACAAAGCAGCATGGATTACACAAATTTAACATTAAAGGATGTGCTATTTTGTGAAAGACAGTAGGTGAGCACTAAAAACTAAAATGAAACTAAAATGCAGCTTTAAACCATGTATTAGTCCTAAAAACCTAACAAAAATATCAGTTACGAAGTAGCATTCCCTCCTTAGAAAAATTTATTACTATTACAGATACTTAAGAATAAAAGCAAAATGCTTTTAACCAAATTCATAGCTACATTTACTAGAAGGATGATTTTATTGTTTTTCATACACACATTTATAGTATTTGTCTCAGTTTTGCAAACTGCTCTGAAAACAAAAGGGCATCAGACATGTAATATTTATTTTTTTAAGAAAGAAGTGTCCATTACCAATTATTTTAAACTATAGCCCTGGCACTTCATTGCATTTTTCAGGACAACTAGTCCCCTTCATTATGAAAGAAAATGTAGGCACAGGTTTAAAAAATGTATGTTGTGGGGACAGTTGACAGATTACTGCTCATGGAACTCAATTTCCCAACCCCAGGTATCACCGGCTCGAAGACAAACAGAGTTGCTCAACCTCTTTGTGTCCTTGTACCTCCATACCCAGGTGACCATGTTCAAGCAAGCAGAAAGTTGATTTAAACCTCATAATGACATCAGTTTTAAGCCATCGTCTCTCCGATAAAAAAAAATATAAAATACTGTACTGTATTGCAACCTGCCTGAATCCTCACGTTACTCCTTCCTCCCGCTGCCGAGCCCCCCCGGCTCCAGCCGCCCCCCAACACTCGCAGCTCATTTCCCAGCCCTTTCTGCTTATGTTTATGTCGTGCAAGTGGGCACCCCTTAGGTTTTAAATACGCTTCTTCACGAGGACTAATAGTTACACTACCCTGCTAACCATATCAATCAATGCCACGACTGCTGAATTACCTACTGGTGTCTCCGATGTGTTACCGCACAGATTACACTTCATGCATCACCACATTCATTTCTTTCACATTACACATGAGCGTGTCTTGTCACTGCCCAATTGCCCTCCTTTGGACAGCTTAACTGATGTACAATACAATGAACCTTCCCGAGCCAACTTAACAGTATAGGAGCTGTGGGAAAAATTAGAAAGGTTGAAGCTTGAGTCCGGTGGGTGCGTGGGAACAGCCTGGGATGCTTCCAGCAATAAATCTGCAGCGTAATTAACGCACGTTACAACATTTAGCAAGTATAAATGGCATTTCATCTACGTGTCCTTTTTTCTGGACTCGTTTCACGACTTCTCCCCATCACACCACACACCGGTGGTGCCTGACCAGCCACCTACCACCCCAGGCCTGATCCTGCAGCTCCCAGCCAGGCACCACCTTGCTGCTCAGCAGCCTCCGACTCGCACGCAGCACCAGTCTAGATCCAGTGTCCAGCTTTGGGATGCTGGAAAGCTAGACTGAGTCTTGCAGAGGGAGGTGTCAGGTCCCCAGAAGCTTAGCCTTTCAAGACAGGAGTTAGAACCTCAAATACCTTTGTGAGCCTCACAACAATAAGTTTAAATAAACCATGCCAGGCACATGGCAAAGCAGACTCCGCTCTCGTTTTGTTTCCCTTTATCCATGTAAGTCAATACTCACCAGCCACCTTGTTCTCCTTTTGCAGCTACACACAAAAAAGGATGAAGAACGGAACCAATTTTGTCCTTTCCCCCTATCTAACTGAATAGAACTGAATTTAAACTCATTATATGCTTTAGCAACTAGTAGCAGCCCTAACTGCTGCTTTGAAGAGCCCAAATCATTCAACCTGAGCTTATTCAACTCGTTGAGGTGGAGGTTTAAATTTACTATGGGGCACAGGAAGGAAAACACATGATTATTCAGAAATACCAGCATCATGATTGAAAGACCTGGTCTTCCCTGAGCCATGCCAACTGTGAACAACCTGCCTGAACCACAGCAGGCCCACCTCAGGCAAGTCTGTTCAGGAGTCCCAAGGCTTGCAGAGAAACTCAGTTTGAAAAAAAAAATAAAATTCCAGTCAAAGAAGAAAAAAGAGAAAAAAAAGTTATAATTGCTGTCAAAAGTATTGTGATTTAAATAGTTATTGCTTTCAACGTATCAATATCTTAAAAAAATACAAATAGGGACTTGAGCAAAGCAGTAACTTCTTGCAGAGTGCAGGACTGAAAAAAGACATAGAAGGATCAAATTAAAATTAAACAGAGTTAATTCCAATTTGCCTCAGTGTGGAGGGAGGAATGAAGCTCTGATGCACACAGGCAGTGAAATGAAGGCCATGTAAACAGGCAGGGAGAGGAGACACTGCCACCTCTCCCTCTTGGCTGCCGCCAAGGGCAATCAGATCTCTGCAGGTCGGAGTGTGCAGATCCGAGCTCCTCCCTGGGCTGGAACCAGAAGGGGCCCAAACAACCCATTCAAAAGAGGAAAAGCCGCTCTCACACTACCCTCAGCCACGAACCAAGCACCAAGAATCGATTCAGACACCTCCTGTGAAGGGTTTGGAGCTCAGATCAGTAGGACCAGCAGCTCCAAGTCCATCAGCCTGGCGATAGCTGTGTGAATTGAACCCCAAACCCGAAGCCCGTGCCTCCTGCTAGCCAGAGCAGTCCACCACTTCAGTCTTGCCATTCTCAAAAAACATCTTTATAATGCCCATCCTGCCCGTCAGGATTTTGCTGTGTTTATTATTTTATAAGCCTACGAGATCTCTCTCTGAGTGACAACTTTGGGTGCGTGTGTGTGCATGCTATTGCCTCGCCAGACAGCTGGCAGCTCCCGAACCCCTCACCTACCTTGTGCAAGGGGTTGCAAAGGCAGAGTAGGCTGGCCAGGCTGGATCGTTAGCAGCCCCTGACGCTGCAAAGACAGGAGGTGCTGCTGTTGCAACTGCTGCATCTGTAAGAGCTGCTGCTGAAAGGCCAACTGCTGCGTAGCCACCTGCTGTTGCTGGGGCTGGAAAAGAAAAAAAAAAAAAGATAAAATAAAAAATGCACATTTGCCAATACAGAGCAAAGCATTAACAGAGGATTTACAGGGCTCCTGGTCTCAGCACACTTCAATTTCTTATCGCAGTCACCCGGTATTGAGGCAAGCCAGCAAGCCCAAGGCACATTCAGGTGCTAGAGTTAACCCCAGGGCTGGAGTCGACTCCCACCACCAGTGATCACTTTCATCCTACCTAAATCCCTCCAGCCATCCCAATTAAAAATGCATGCAGTGTTTCTTGGTCCACGCCACCGCCTCACCCTGGTCCACGTGGTCATGTTTTACCCCAGGAGTGGCTGCATTTCGGCAGTGGGCAAACTGAACACTGATGGCAGCTGTCAACGTTCTGGGTAATTCTTCAAGGCAAAGAGCATGTACAGTGTGAGAATCACACCACACGATCACATACCACTTAAATGTAATGAAAAACAATCCTGTACTGTGCTCCATTTGCTCATGCAAGGGTTGTCTCAACTATTAAGACAATACGACTGGCTTAATTTATGGTATTTTATACTTACTCTCTCTTATTCATCCATCAAGCCTCTCAATACTTTCTGTTATGCTCGGAATTGTTCTGTGCTGTATTTAAGGCTGTTACTTCTGCACTTTGAAATTTTTAATTATTCTCACTAGAAAGAAGATGGAGTTGCTTTACTCCACAGGGATGTGAACCTTGAACCTTCGAGGTGTAAAAGAACATGTTGCTTTTCTCACTACTGTACCCGGAGAAGCTTTTAACTACTCTGTTTATCACTTCTGACATAAATAAATGAGAAAAAATCAGACCTTTGAAGAAGAAAAACTTCATCTAATATTGTTAATTAGCCATGACAAACGATGAAATAACATTGTAAATCTTTCATAGAAACAGCCACTAGATTTTAATTACACACATTCATAATTTAGCAAACAACATCTTACTTGAATGTGAGTGTTTAATATGTACAGTACTCCAGGCTTCAGAGTCCTTAATTTTGTTCAGTTAAGGAAGCCTCCAGGTTTTGCTTCCATGCTCATCTTGTATTTTATTTGCTTTGTTCTTTAAAATCCATGAAAGGCTTTGCATTTTGATAAATATCTTTTTATTTATTGTACAATGACAGGAGGAAAACTTTTGTTGTGTAAAACATCAATACATCATGCCAGTGTTTAGCAGTTCCTTGTGCTAGCCAAAAAAAATTAATGTAGATTTCCTTAGTAATTATCTGAGTGATAGAAAGATAATACAGTGCAGTAGTACAATAAATAGAAGGAAATTATCTAATATCCCTAATCTGCTAGGAATCGTATCAAGGTGGAGGTCTTACACACATTATGGCTAACCATTATGGAAAGAAAATTAACTCTTACCAACTACACACTTTTACAAACAAAACGCAGCCAGATCCCAAGCTTTCTGCTGCCCTTCCTTGACACGGAGCCAGAGGATCACTGGCCCCATTCCCTGCCGGTGTCAAGCAGGGGAAAAAAAATCCACCAGGGACTGACAGGCACCAGCCAGGGGTTTGACCCCCACCTTCCTGTACCATCAGGCCCCATCAACCTTAATACTGCGACCAGCTGTATGCTCACGACTGTACTGACGGGAAAGTCAATTTATCTTCTGTCTAAAGAAAATCTAGGACTTTGAGAACACAGTTAAACAAATAGGTGTTCAGAGAGTCGGAAACTCGGGGAGTTTGCATTTCTTTGCAACAGCTTGCTCGGACAGATCCAGTTGTTGCAACTATTTGCAGATGAATGCAGGCCCCAGCAACAGTTACTTTAAGAGTTAAAGTAATGTTTGCCTCCGTAAATATTCATTTTCTAAATATATATATATACACTTAATATTTATTTTTATATACATAATAAATGGTATTACATAAAAATCTAGTTGTGTTTTACCTATTTGCCATCTGAGTGTAAAGTCAGCATGTTGGTTTTGGGTTCTTTTTTTAAGAAAAAACCTTTTACATAAATTGACTGATGCCCATTTGGTTGTCTTCTCAGCTATCCTAAGAAAAGCTCTTGAACACTCTCTACTTTGAAAAGCCAGGATATAAAAGTATACAAGGCCCATTGTCCAAGAAAGAATTTAAAAGCAAGACACGTTGCCAAACTGCGCTCCCCACCCAGTTACCAAACACAGGATACAAGGCAGTTTGTTTACTTCTCACAATTGAATGCATACAAAAAAGGTCTCAGTGCAGTCCTGTTGTCAGGTCAGTAGTCAGTGTTAAAATGCTGAAATATCCTGATAAAACTTGCATTTTTGATCCCCTCCCTAAAGCTTCTGTCAAAGGTCTATTTTCCTTTCTTAGGTTACTCCCTACTGCCTAACATAAACTGTCACAACTGCCGGAGGACAAACGGCCCTGCTCGGGAAACAAACCAGCTCCGTCCAGCACCGTGGCACTGAGCAGGACCCAAAACCCCTCCTGAGCCCCCCAGGAGACCCAACTGTGCTGGGGGCGGGGAGGAGGCAACCCCATGGGCGCAGGGCTGAGAGCTCACCCCTGTGCCTCTGCCAGGCGCTGTGCAGTGCTCACCCCCTGCTACACCACGCAACCCTCGAGTAAAACCCACCAGGAACCTCACTGGGGTCCGTCTGTCACCCTGCCCGGGGGTCGGAGCCCTTTTACCAGTGGGGCTTGGGAGATTTGTTGCGTTTTTCTTCTTTCACGACAACACAATAGGCCAAGGCACTAACAAAATGACTTGGGGGATGCAGTACATGAATACACTTGTTCCATCTGTCAAGGTACAAACTCAGCCCTCGTTAGCACAGCCACCGCTGGTCCCCACCGCGGCACCGCTCCCCGGGCCACCTCACCCTGGTTTTAGTACAAGAGGGAGGAGGGGGGAAAGGGAAAAACCAAACCAAAACCACTGCTTGCATGCTAATTCAGCAAGAAAAACCTCCTTAAGGCAGGAAAAACAGGGCTGGACAAACCTGCGTGATGAAACACGTTGCTGAAACGGGTCCCTGGTAAAACCACCAGCAAAAATACCCCCGCCCCAAAACCCTGGAAAAAGCCGAGCAGACTTGGGCCCCTTGTTCTCTTAGCAGCTCTCGTGTTAAAATGCTCTTCTTGAAACAGGAAAGAGTCCTCTCTTATTGTTGCTTTCGATAGTGTAATATCAGAAGTGTGACCACAGTAAATCAGTGTGTTAGATATTGAAATGCCATCACATTGTCTAACTTCCCTTCTCGTCTTTTTTAACACAAAGTATTTTTTCCTTTAAGCTCCAAGCCCTCATCTTTGTGTCTGAGATGCTCTCCTGTCTGACAACAGCAATTTAGAAGAGTTAACTTTTATCGTTCATTCTGCTGTGTAACTTTCCCCTTCAAATTTCTTTATCTGCCCTCTGAGCTCATCTGAACTTTCATGTTCTCCCAGCATGCAGGCTTGCATTCAAAACTATGTCTAATAGAGCAAATAAGAGGTTAATAAGAAGTGGCAACAGAAAGAAAAAATACAATCCCTGGTAACTGATAAGAATGACAGTGGCAGCCCTTTATTGTTTGTCTTCAAATATAGAGTTAAAGATCTTTAAAAAACTAAATTTTGACGCCTTTGAAAAGAAAGAAGCACAAAATAACAACAGGGGGTTATTGCCTGCCAGCCACAGGGGAGAAGCTCCATAATTCTTATTCTCCCTTTTGAAGGCTGTTAGAAATCTGATTCAAAAAAGCAACAGCAGAAGGAGAAAGCCTCTTGAGGCTATCGCCATTTCCTGTGATCATGCATAATGCGTTTCAAAAGTGGGTTTTTACCAATTCTGTTGATCAATTGCACCTCCTTCATATTCCCTCTTTTTTCTGCTGTGTTTACATCTGATGTGACTCAATGACAAGCGCTGTCTGAGACTGTGAAACAGACCTGTCATGTTGATTTATGGGCGCATCAAACCACGACTTGTCCAAACTGAAGCTCGCAGTTCATTAATTAGAGAGTTGTGACTTTGAAGTCAGCTTTCAGACTGTGGTTTTTAACATTTGGCTTAATTTATATGCTCTTGAATGTGGATCTCTAAGGAAAAAACTGAAATTCCCTTCTTGTCTTTGAACTTCTTTTGACCGCACAATAATCATTTCTTTGTCCAGAGTGATGCCTGCATCCCAGAGTCATTAACGCGCATTGAACTGCCACTGATGAGTAAGCCCTACTGAATTAGAAAAACAGCCAGCAAAACAAAGCTGAGAGCATTCTGCACAGTGATATCTCACAATTACATGCCTTCCCTCCCTGTGCCATTTCCATTTTAATTACTGTTAGTCCTTTAGATTTACATTTTAGACACTTTTTAATCTGTTCCCTTTTTATTATAGTGGCGCCCGTAAGCGCGCTATGGTTAAGGTTGTGTCAGCGTTTCCATTATAAATCCTGTTTTTCAGGGGTTTATAACTCAGCTGGAAAAATTCACTCTGGGTTGAAACTTGGCACAGGTGGCACGATTTGCCAAAATTTTGGGGGAGGAGAATTGGTGCATGCTTTGACCAGTGCCACTTGCAAAGTGACAGAGAAGCGCTGCCGCTCTCGCAGGACATCACGGGGCATCTCGTGCCAAGAGGCAGCTTTCTAGGATCTACCCAAGCCAGCACTGATGTCAGATTAAACATGAAAGTCTCAAACTCCTTGTGACCAGGCGGGTGAGCTCAGCACCTTAAAAATAAACCTAATTACAGCAAAATTAAATTTAAGTACACCAAAAATCAACAAACAAAGTTTTGGATGTGACAGGTATTTGGAAGGGAAAGTGTATTTAAAGATGGGAAGAAACCACCCTGGCCTGTCTTGTTCCTGCCCTGCTGGCACCAGAGCAAGGTGTCTTGCCACTAAACCCACACTACCTCTGTATCTCAGACCCCACTTCTTGGTGGCACCGCTGACATTGCTCCAGCACGGCCCCTCCCGCTAAGCCCGTGCTGCGAGGAACGTGCAACCAGAACCTCTCCAGTTGGGAACTGGAAGCCAACGTCTCAGCATGTTGCTCTGTTCAGAGAGGACAGCACAGCATCTGGGCCTGCTGCCTTGCCCCCTCCCCTTTACAACATAACTAACTTCCAAATGCACTCTCCTGAGATACAAGTCTAGATGCTTGCTCCAGCACTCATAGCGAACATCAAGGCATGGTCCCCTGCTATAAAATATGTGGCAGCAAGCAAATGGAAAGCACAGGAAAATACAGGCGAAAACAGGACAATAACTCTAAATCTGAAAGCTGAGACCCGATAGAGTCAGTTCAGTTGTGCAATCATTTATAAGATGAATGACAGTTTAATAGCCACTAGACAGTCCCCGGGGATCTGTGGTTTGAAAGTAAAATGGGTATTGTCTGTACCTCTTTAGGCTGTTTTCCAGCATGTTGTTGCTGTAAAAGTTGAAGCTGCAACTGTTCCTGTTGTTTCTTATAAAACTCTTGAAGCTGCTGCTACAAAGAAAAGGAAAGATGGTAAGTAACAAAGTGGAGAGCCAATTCAGTGTCCCTTTTGGTGTAATACACAAACTGTGATTTGAAAAATAGCATCCTTTTATCTGTAATGGTCTGACCTTTAGTTTGAAACTCGACAATAAATTCAGTGCACACTGACTATTCTTGGCATTATCGTTTGAAAAGTAATCTCCAAAATGAACTGATGAAAAACATACCATTTTCTACACAAACTAATTAAAATAAGGCAAGGAATGACCTTTGATTGTAACAACAAAGCCAAAATGCCCTTGCTGAGAGAGCCTGGCGAATCTCTGTTGTGAAACACACATGCTTTCTAAATGATAGGGTTTGACTGTATTAAGTGTTGTTCAATGCACGCACAGATATCCTGGGAAATACTCTCCTCCTCCCTGCTCCCCAGATGTGCATGGTGCAGGCAGTGCTCTGGCACGGGCAGGGGGAGAATGCCAGACCCTGGGCTGATGGTGGATGCCCCCACTGAGCCATACCCAACAATAACAGAGCCTCGGGGGCTTGCTGGTGGTCAGCTTGCAGTTGAAAAAGGACCATAGGCTGTGAGAAACACTGAGCCCCACACAGCATACGCTGGCTGAAATCAGCTTGCAAACCTTTTCACTTTTATTGCCACCATTTCCATAGTCCTTTGAGGTTCCAGATGGACATAACGAGGTCTAAAATGGGACGTATCACTCCACTACCCTGTTTACTCCCATTAGTCAGGGCACACCGTGCTTTCTGGGGATGCAGGCAACAGCAACAGGGACATCTGCCGAAGTCCTGACATCTAAATATGCATCTGCATTATTTAGCTGATCTTGGAAACACTCCTAGCACTACTCCCTGGATTTGTTTCCAGTAGCTATTTCTAGAATTAAAAACAAAAGAGCAGTCAGTTCACCTCGGAGCACGGCTGCCCTGTGGTTCAGACCTGACACATAGGCAGCTTCTTTCCCCAGGAACATTTTGGGAGGTGAAGCCCTCTGGTATCTGTCAGTGCCACCGGAGCAGCTGTTAAGGAAACAATTACCTGTTGAAGCATGAGTGCCTGCTGCTGTTGGAGCAGGACTTGGAGTTGCTGGGGAGTTAGCACTTGTTGCTGGAGGATCTGCTGCATTTGCTGGGGAGTGATCACTTGAGGTGTCATCATAGCCACCGACACTGGAACCTGAAGGGCGAGAGGAGAGCAGAGAGGGGGTGGTCAGAGTGCATCGTCGCAGCTCCAGTGTGCTGCCCACCACCCTCACGTCGAGGGTGTCGAAGGTGAGAGAGTCCTCATGGCCCACGACAGCAGGCACAGAGGTACCAACTGACCATGTTTTCCTGGCAATGAAATCCCCCTTGTGCAAAACATTATTGTGATGCAAATTCTTTAAAGCAAGCGACTACAGTAAACTCTGTTAAGATTTATTTATTTTTACAAGAAACCATCAACTGGGTCCTTTCCCTCCCTTCCCTTCCGTACAGAAATTCAGCAGCCGAGTATCCCAGGCTGATGGGATCTAGACCCTATTACGACAGGTTTTTAAGGAAATTGAAGGAAGGCTCAGTGATGTGAATAACAGCACTAGACTCCTATGCAATTTCAACAGAAAGGCCCTACCACGATGTCTTTACCGTTCCATATTCACCCAGCATACAGATGTCTTCAATTCTTTCATATTATGTGAGATACCATTAAAAGCCGCTTTCCATGACATTTCAGTGACAAACAGCTACAGTGATGAACTTGATAGCATTTCATATTTGCAACTGTTAACACGTTTCTGCACGGGCATCTTTGCAAGGAACCTGTACACTGTATCTGAAAGGATGATGTCTTGTTCAGATAAAACACTGACATTAAAATGACAGGCTGTCTTGGCCAAGGTTACACAAATTGTATTCAAGCGGATACCTAATGACAATGCTATGAATTCTGCAAGCTTTCTAGAATGTAATTTAGCTATTCAAAATAATCACTGCACTTGTGTTTAATTTGCAGACTACATGAGAACCATTTTGTCAGTCCTAGTAATGCAAGAAGACTATTTCCCTAGAAACCCACCCTTCTACCCCCCAACCCAAAAAAGGAAAAGGGGAAAAAAATAAATCAGTAGAGGAAAAGACAAAACCCATATGAGTTTTAACAGTAATATTTAAGCACCTTACTTTTCTATAGTTTCGAATCAAATACGTGACAGCACAAAACTAAAAGCAGTAAAGGATATACTTTGCTAAAAAGGATCTCCTGTCATCTCATATGTTACAATAAAAGGTAATAACATGTTTAGCACTTTTTCTGCGCATCACTCTTTAAAAAATAGAGCAGACAATAGCTGATCAGAAGATAAAGGAGTTAAAAAAAAAATCCTCCCGTGTAGTAGTAAGCAAGAGAGAAATGCAGTATTAATTTTATGTAACATAATGTCTTAATATGCAGTTTATCTTGACTTTTTCACATGATTTGTCCTGTCATTTGCATAGCAAGCTCTCATTCCTAATTTCACAGTCATTATGCACTGATGTCCTGATTTCTCAGCATCACTAATTTTGATGAACGAAAAATGGTTCCTGAAGGTCAGATGCATGTACACTGCACATCCCGCCGTGTTGTTGTGTACATGTTGTGTGCCAGGGCCAGACACTGCCTTGGAAACATTTGTCTGAGCAAGGTCTAGCAAAGGCTCAAGCGCCTCCGACATCCCATTAATGCAAACACGGCGAGGTCCTCTGTGCATTCCCGTGGCACAGAGCGTTCCCACGTATCTAATGTGGTCCAGGCAGGTGTGAACACAGGCAAAGGGAGATTTAATTACGTGTCAAACGCCAGTCCCACTGAAGCCAGCAGCCATCCTTTCATGCCTATGGAAAAGGCACCGTGCCACTGCCTCGCCACACAGGACCAGCGCCGAGGACACTGAGTCACCAGGATGGGTAATCCCATTAATCCAGAATATCTTAATCCGCAGTCTTTTAAAAACTTTTCTGGGAGTAGAAGATTATTTAATTAAATACCACTGTCACTATCTTCGCCCCGAACCATGACTCACCTTCATTATCCCCATCCCCAGAGCAGTTTACTTTACCCTCGGGTTTGTACTACCTTCCATTGAAGTTGGACTGAGCAAACAGAAGAGGAAGCATGTTTGAGTGTGTTTTCTGTGCCCTTCTTGGAAGATAGACAACACAAATACTCCTCAGTCAGATTTATGACGACAAGCAGGGATACAGACAGGAATAGGGTGGGGTGCTGCAAACCCTACACATGGGTGATTAATATGAAGGGCCGCATTCTGCCGTCAGCTATGCAGAGACAACTCCCATTCACTTCCATGGCTTTTCTGCATGTTTATCTTGGGATAAATCTAAGGATTTGGCCCTGCCTTTGAAAACTGGCCATGTACCTTCCGGTGAACAATCTCCTAGCTGCACACTCTTTGCTAGAACAGAAGCACTTAACCAGCAAGAAAAACCACCATGATGTATTTTATACATCTACATGGCACACCTAGGAGCTGCACTGATCCGTTCGGCTTCATTTTACCATCTGAAACCACATTTTCACACCACATCTGTGCCTCCCTTCCATTTATAAACACAGCTAACAGCCACCTTTAGCCAAAGCCTGTGCTTTGGCTCATCACGAAAGCAACTTACGGAAACCTTCTACCAACAGATTCGAATAAACCAGAAACTGCCGTGTTGGAAAGGACACGCACGCCCTGGGCAAGCGCAGGCACACGTACGGCGTGAGGACTTTATGTAGTTAAGAATGATGGCCTATATATCCACTCTCTTAACTCCTAACGTCCAACTTTTTCATGTAGCTAGTCCCTGGTAATACTAGGAATCAAAGGGCATGCAGCACCAGCAATAGGCTATTATAGCCCACACTTTATTACCCATTACTACCGAGGTCATTAGCGGTAAGAGTGATTGTACCGGTCTTAACCTATTGATCATTGTAACTACTATCATTTAATCCCGTGTTGAATGTCTGGAAAGCTGCTAAAGGCACACAAGAGAGACTGCTTTAGCGATGAGAAATATAGCCAAAGCTTGGAAATTACACTTTGATTCATAAAATCTAGCCAGTGGTTTAAATCAATAGTATTTAAAACAGTCATGTAAGTTCTTAACTACAGCTCTCTAATATTTATAGGTCCCTTTTTGAGTGTATTCAGTCAAAACTAAACTTTATTTTAGATACTGTGCAATATACTTTACATTACGTTAGATAAAAAATATTTATTTCTGATATTTTGTCCGATAGTAACTGAAAACTAAACTGAGGGCTATAAATTAATTTTAGATTTCTATCTCTCAGATGTCAACTTGAATGTGTTGCCAAAAAAAAAAAAATACAAACCATCTTTAAAAATGGCTTAACTGTTTAAGTACATGAAAATGAGTATGCTTTATGAGTTAACAATGAATCACAGAAGGCAGTTTATGAAGAACTAAAATAATTCTGTCTTACTGCCTTCAGGGAGTCGAAGTTCAAATTAAACTACTGGCAGATATATTTAAAGAATGCTAAGTTAGCATGCAGAGCTGAAGTCAATCTTTTTTTTTTTTAAGTTGTTTATTTCTATTTTCCACATGAAACACGATATGTTGTTATTGATAGGACTAATGAGCTACTTTTGGTATTGTTGACTGATAACAATAGGGTGTGGTAGATACCCAGCTGCATGTAAACCTGGCAGCAAAGGTAAAAATACAGCTGCAATTTGGCTTTCGGAGCTGTGCTAGTATAGACCTGCTGACATGCTAATACCATCAACGGCAAAAAATGTCCTTAATACTCACAATTGTTTTCACTTCTTCCACACTGCTTCTCCCAGGGTTTTGCCTGCTGTTTCGCTGTACCCCCAAAGCCCTCCCGTCCTCCCCCAGCCACCCCCATTCTCAAGCCCTGCAAACACACCGTATTTGGGCGAGATCGACCCAGGAAAACTTCCCCAAACTTGGGCCAAGTTCACCTTTAATTCCACACCAGAGTTCCAGCAGGGATGCATTTGTCACTCCTCCACACAACCCAGACAAGGGTCACGGGGATGAAAATGATTTAGTCCCATTTAATCATTTCCATTCCCCCATTTTCAATGATATTAATATAATTAAATACTAGCTAAATAATTTCAAGTAGTTTAATCTTGTATGAAGGGGGGGAAAAAAAAGGATGGCATTTTCACACAACGTGCCTTCAATGTTGGATACGGTTGTGGTCCTGTTAACTGTTAGCAGGCACGCATGGAAGATGGGGAGGATTTCCTTAATTCGGGAAGAATAACTCTGCCAGAAAATCCTTTTCTCCCGTGATATATGTTCAAACTTGATTTCAGTAAGACCTCATACCAGGCACCTTGGCTTTCCAAACAGCAATTCTTCTGTTAAAGATTTTGTGATAAAACTTAAACGGAACAAAAACAGCTGAACGCAGAAACGGCAAGTGGCTGAGAACAGTTAAAAATACTGGGCTGCAAATAAAAATAGACACGGCTAAGCAAAACCAAACAATTAACTCGAGCTGTCTTATTAGAAAGCTATTATGTGCAATACACTCAAAACGTAAAAAAAATCTCAGCCGAAACAAAGCAAAACAGCTTCGCTGATGCTACAGAAGAAGCTAAACCACTGATACACTGGCAAGGAGAAGCACGATGCCACAAGCCAGAGCAGAGCACAGCAAAAGGAGAAGTGCCGAAGGCAGGACCTGCTTCCATCCTGAGACTGAAACATTTCCGACACAATATTTCATCCTCCGAAATAACAACAAAAAAAACGCCGCTGTTGGAATTATTCACGCAGAAACTGCAGTGCTGGTGCATTATGCAAAATGGAATCTCACTTTTGGACTTAGTTCTTTTGCCATAACACAGCACAACACATTAAGGCAGGTAATGTTTGCTATATTCATGTAAAATCAGCTAAGTAGTCTGTCATTAGCATAACTGTTCTCTCCGTAACAATACAGCTCCCTATTAAAAGGGGGGGACAACACACACCCCTCTTTAAAATTAAATTAGCATTTTATTATTATAATTTTGTTTATTATATTTTATCAGGAGGGAAGATCTCCCTCTGACCCACGGAAGGCAGGACAGTGGGCTCTGCTGACGTTCCCCGGCATGTCAGGATGCCTGCTGTCTTCTGTATTCTCTCCTAGCTGAGGAAAAATGGGAGCATTTTCATATTTGTTTACAGAACGAAACATCTGATCTTATCTACCACTTCTCATGCATACCAGGTTTCTCACTAAGTGCCAGGATAATTGTTTCTGCTATAATAAATACCCATTTAATTTGCATAAAAATATAAAGTTTACATAAATTAAATCCTTTCTACATCTAACATTTGTCAAATAGAGACAAAACCAGAACACACAACCAAATACTCATTTAATAAGCTGAGTGAGATTTCAACCTCGAGATTATCATCATCATTTTCTACATTTTAAAAAGTTATCATTTTTTTTCCCGTTCCAGCATGAAAGGAACAATTATAACCTGCTATACATGGTTCTGAGCAATGGTGAGATTTTACAATGACTCAGTATTTAAAAAAAATAAAAATAAAAATAATAAAAATTTCCATATTTTTTTTCCAGAGTTTAGGAAAGGAAATGTTAGATCAACATATTCTGCCAAAAAAGCCTCAAATAAACCAAAAGCAATCCTGCTTAGAAACATCCAAAATACCCTTAAAGCCCTTGAAAACCCCTTGAAACCTCTCTCCCAAACACCCTTAATATACTGAGAATGATCATCATGTCAGACTCCTTACATTTGTGTATTAATTCATTAATACACTAAGGAGAGCTTAATTAAATAATAAAAGACTGTGATTGAACTGGCAACATTTAATATGCCCAGAATCTCATGTGAGCAAAAGGAAGTGTTATACAGGGGGACTTTTTTCTTTTCCCCTATGGCCAATTTTTAAGAAGAACCGCAACTCCTGACAGGGATTTCTAGGGAAGGATGAGCCCCCTCTCCACTCCCTGAGCATTCTCCCCTGCCAGATCTGAACGCGTCGCTGCCTGCTCTTCAAACTCGGGGCATTTGAGAAGCCAGATATTGTCCTGGCCAGCTGAAAAAATCAGTGAGCTCTTGAAAAAATATTCACCTGGTTAAATGATGCTGTTTATTTCCAGAACCAAACAAAGCTCTGATTAAACAATCTGTTAGGCTTTGCCACTCCGGTTCCAACCGTAGCCTTTATAACAGTTGTAAACTTTATTTGCTTAAAAATGTGCAGTTTTTCACACCTATGGCAGACACCTACAGCTGAACATCACAGCTAAGCACAACGGTGAAAATTAGATTCTAATGAGAAAACATCAGTTGCTTCTTTGACAATCTTGCCATTCACTGATTTATTTCTAATGAAGACACACTCCAACCAGCCAGCTCGCCGTGTTAAAGGTCAAAGAACGTTCAAAAAAATGCCTCGCAAAATCAAGGCAAATGGGAAACCCGTAAAGGAACCTTCTCCTAAAGTGGCGTGGCAATTAGAGTAATTGTGCAAAAAAGCCGCCTTTGGTAAAAAGTAAAAAGAAATTAAGCTGCCACTACTGTAACAGGTTAGATGAAAATCAAAATTTAATGTATTCTCCCTTGTGTCATCTTGTTTTGTCAAGATATCAAATAGAATTGGAAAGTACAAAATAACAAGCCCTTGAGAAATCACAGAAGCCGACCTTTTTGATGTTGTTGGTTTACCTTGTTCTCCGTTATTTGAACAATGATGTTTCAGATTTAAGGGCAAGATAAAGCTTAAAAATTCAAACCCGTTGTCAGTTTGGGGACAGGGGAGGGGGGGTGCTGTCCCTCCCAAATAACAGAGCATCTTACCTAATCAATGAAGGCAAATCCATCCGAAACCAGTGCACAGAACAATTAGCAATCCCACTTATTTGCTCAACATTCATTCTGGCTTTCCCAACATGCATTCAACTTCAGTACAAACTACAGATCTTCCTGCTAGCAGAGGAAACTGTGCTGGAAAGGTTAAAAAAAAAAAAAAGACAAAAAATAGGCTAGGAAAGAGATTTTTGCCAGTGCTGCTTCTCTCCCCAGTCTCTTCATGGCCACTTTAGATCTGCAGATGAGTGCATGATCTATTTTTTTGCCTTTCCTTATAACTGGAAAGCGAAGCTGAGCAAGTGAGCACCTTATAAAAACAAAACAGTACAGGACATTTTAACCGAACTGCAGCAAAGTAGTTTCCAGTAATGCAGTTCTGCTTTCAATAAAACAAACAAACTGCTTAAAACCAGCCAAGCCTTTCACCAAACAATAACAAATTTAGCTTATGGTGTCAGGACTTTCCCACAACCGAGTTCTGCAGGTGTTGATAGAACTACCCCTGCCACCACTCTTCCCTAGCAAAGAGGGGACCAAACAGCAGCAGCAAGTTGTCTTGCTACCAGGAAACATTTTCAGAAAGCAAATCCAAGTGCTGTGTCCTTCCAGCACAGGTTTGTCCCCAGCAGCCCTAAAATGACCAAGAGATAAAGAGCGAGAAAAGCACAAGAGCTTTGCAACTCCTTCAACTTTTGAATGCAAAAATCCTTCTGCCCTTACCTTTCCTTCAGCTGCAATCACAGACCCAGAAAGCAAAGCATTTTACACTGAAACAGTAATTTGTTTGGCTTCAGTATTTTGAAAGCAACGTGACTCTCAAGCAACATCAGTGCTCGAGCATTGCCAGGTTAAAATCCTGCGTAAAAAAATCTCTCTGACTGCCCTGCATCACTTTCGATGCCCGAGAAGCCCCTTCACACAACTGTTGCAACCCTCTTCTTCCTCGAACACAACTAAAATCAACTCAACCTGCGCAGCCGTCCAAGCCCCCCATCCATTAGTGCCATAATCCAGCTGTGACCCATTACAACCCTGGGGCGATGCGCCACCACTCCACGGTGGTGCCTGATAACTATTTACACCCCAGCATAAACTGCAGTGTTAAGAGTTGCACTTCTAAAACGTGCAGAGGGCTCATCCAGAACATGAGGCACCCCACACCTTCCCATGAGCAGGGAGATGCCCAGAAAGCCAGCGCTGGGGTTTCATTTCTTCCCTGTCAATCCCATTATATTTATGGCTTCTCCTTACTTCAGATGAGTGACCGGTCAGAGCGTGTCTCACAGCTTCTTTTCTCTTTTTTAAAGCAAGAATTACACTGCTTTAAAAAAAAAAAAAAAGGGAGGGCACGGTGGTAGAGCACAGTGAAGTGTATGTTAAACAAGACCAAAAAAAAAACAACAACCAACTGTAGCAAACAAAAAAAATTTCAAAGCAGCCCTTCCTATCATAAGCTTTCTGATGATTTATGGTTTACCAACTCAGCAAGGTTACGCAACACTGCATGCCTTTAGATGCATTATTTGAGTCAGTTGAGATTTAATTAAGATCACAGCCTCCAAAATCCCTGTCAAATGAAAATTCACAGAAGACAATACACTATATATCCTCATGCAGATAGTCTCCATTCCATGCTCTGGAATAACATAAGTTAATCCTCGTTTCTATGGTGGCAGACAAAAGTTCACTAATTTTGTTTTCTTTTGACACTTGTGTTGTTTTCTGTTTTATGTCATGAGATCATTCCCTTTTGAGAAGGGGAGGGGAGCTGATATAGGGGGAGAGGAGGGAGAGCAATATGTCTGAATATGGCAGCAGATGTATTTTGACATTCTCACAGCTCTGCCGTGATGTCATCAAGTTTTCATATAATTAACCCCTGCCAGTAAGAGCATCTTTTCATGACATCTGTCCACTGAGGAGAGGAGGAAGGAGTCAGGGACAAAACAAGGGAAGTGCCTCAGTCTTGCTCTCACGCTAAAACCAAAATCAAACAAAATTAAATTAAGGCTACAAAATCGCATTCACGGCTTCCTTATCAGCGAGTGGCTTTTCCCAATTCATTATCTGCCCCAGCTGCCTCCTCACCCCGGCAATGCCCTGAAACCACACGCCCAGCTCATCCCTAAAGCCTTCTCCTCCTGATGGTCCCCGGCATGGGGAAATCCCTTCGCTCGACAGGTCAACTCCTCTACGTGCTAAACAGGAGCATGTTAAATAAACCAGCATTTCTTCCAGGGAAATTGCTGGAACTTTACCTCATTCCAGTGTATTTCTATTTGCATTATCTTAATATCTGCTTGCTTATCTCCTGGTTTAGAAATGACAGGTGCTAGCGGTCTTTTGTTTGACAGGCCACTACACAAATAACTGTCTTGCCTGAAAGGGCTAATGCACTACTAATGAACAATAAATCAACTTTGATTATAAAGTGTCAGACCAATCAGTTTGCAGTTCAGCTCTATCGCCGTCCAGGCCAAGGCAGCCACTCTGCTCAGGCAGGATTTGGGTTTCATCTCCGCTGCCTTATCAATGAAATTTTTTGGAAGCAGTCACGGGAGATCCCTGAAAGCCCTCTGACAGCAGATTTTCCCCTGGCTGTGAGGAGAGGAGAGTGCCTGTTTTTAGAGACTTCCTAGGCTGCTACTTCAATAAACACCCGGTCAATAAAAGCCGCGTCTTACCCAGGGAGAAGCACGCTCTGATGGCACACTCAGGTACAAACACATATTCTAGCTGTGACTTTTAACAGAGAGGAGCAAATACAATTTTTAACTTGATGTAAAGATGCATAAGATGCCCAAAAGCGTTGCACAGTAAATGTAATTACAAAGGGCCCGATCCAGCACACACAGCTCCAGCGGGCAGAGGGGTGAGATCCCCCCATCCTATCACAGCTATGGCACATGTACAGGGCATCCCAGGATCGGGCCCGGGAGCATCAGGCATGAAAATCAGCCCTGACCCGAATGAAAGAGACTTTATCATTTGGGTTTATTTCTAAAAATGCAGCGAGCCTGCGTAAGTCACTTTTTATTAGAAATAAACTTTGGCGATTTATTGTAGTTTGCAGTTCAACACTCGCTACCAGATTAGACCCAACCATTTCGTTGTCATAAACAGACCTCAGTCACCCCGAATGATTCACATTTCCTGCCACCAAACTTGTTTTTATTTGAAAATATGAAACGGGAACACCCGAACGCCGGCACACGCGGCCGGGTCGCGTTCCCGGCTGGCACAGGGACACGGCGAACCCTCGGTGTTCTGCACACCAGGCCGGCTCGGAAGGAGTTAATTCCAAAGAGGAAGAGTGTATATGCACTTTGCTCCAAACTTACCACCCACTTCCTAAGGGTTCCCTCCTCCCCGCCGCCTCGCCGGGTCCCACTCGCGCCGCGGTGCCGGCTCGCAGCGCTCGCCCCTCGCTCCGCTCCGTTCCCATCCCGCTCCCTCCGCTTCGCCGGGGCTCGCAGCACGAGTTCGGTGTCAAAAACACAGCTCGCTCACTTCGTTCCCCCGGTAAAACCGAGCGGGGAATCCGCCCGGCAGCCCCTGACACCTCGCCCTGGCACAGCCGGCGCTGGGCACCCTCCCCGGCCGGGCTGGAGGCGCCGTCCGCCCGAACAAAGGCGCCCAGGGCTCGGGACGCGCACCGACACTTTGGAAACCTGTAGCAAGTTGCGAGGAGAGCGCACACGGAACCCCCCCCCCTTCCCTCCTCCGGGGCCGGACAGCGCGGAGCCGCCCGGCAAACTCCGACCCGCACACGCGGAGCCACCGCCGGGCGCTCCCCGGCAGTTTGGGAACGGGCCCGACA
>VZRW01013814.1:620475-631637 GCA_013398125.1 Aegotheles bennettii
CGCCCTTCCCCGAAGCTCGGCCCTGGAAACCCAGGGTTGGAATAGCAGAAAATAAACAGAATAGCAATAAACATAATAACAATAAACATAATAATAAACATATGATAATAATAAACATCATAAACAGTAAACATAATAATAAACATAATAAGGAGAAGGAGAAAGAAAAAGGAGAAGAAGGAGAAAGAAAAAGAAGAAGAAGAAGAAAGAAAAAGGAAAAGGAAAAGGAAAAGGAAAAGGAAAAGGAAAAGGAAAAGGAAAAGGAAAAGGAAAAGGAAAAGGAAAAAGAAGGAGAAAAAGAAAAAGAAAAAGAAAAANGGAGAAAGAAAAAGAAGGAGAAAGAAAAAGAAGGAGAAAGAAAAAGAAGGAGAAAGAAAAAGAAGGAGAAAGAAAAAGAAGGAGAAAGAAAAAGAAGGAGAAAGAAAAAGAAGGAGAAAGAAAAAGAAGGAGAAAGAAAAAGAAGGAGAAAGAAAAAGAAGGAGGAGAAGAAGGAGAAAGAAAAAGGAGGAGAAGAAGGAGAAAGAAAAAGAAGGAGGAGAAGAAGGGCAAGAAGAAGGAAAAGAAGAAGGAAAAGAAGAAGGAGGAGCAGCACCACAAAAAGCCCCTACCAGGAGTTTGCACCAAGCCAGCTGAGGCGCCTGGCCTGTACTCGAGATCCCCAGATCCCTCAGTGGGGGTCACCAGCACAGGGGATGCTCAGCCCCCTTCCTGCACAGCCCGCACCAGCACCCACCGCCACCTGCTCCACCAGCCCTAGAGCTCGGTGGAAGCCAAACGCTGTGCTCAGGGCCGTGGCACCTCTGGAACAGTGGGGTCAGTGGGGTCAGGTCACTCAGGACCAGCCTCCCCAGGCTCACACAGGCGAGCTCCAAGGAACACTTCTCATGCCCCCCAGACAACACCATCACGGTCCTGTCCCTGAGCTGTCTCTAACACAGCCACAGGAACCTATTTTCTCTTGCCCCAGAGCCACTCTCCGCTCCATCTCGGGCAGTGCTATTTGGTAAAATCTCTCCCACAACTCCAATTCTATTTTTTTACATTTTTACACCATTTATGAAGACACGATCGCTGCAAACAGTTACTTCGTGTGCGCGAGCAACTCCAAAGGCAGAAGCCTCCCTGACACCGTTCCCCGGCAGACCAGCACTTTCTTTGCCCATCCTGGGCTGTTAGACAATGGCCCCATTAGTTATGCTGCTAAAGAACCTCACAAGGAGCAAAGACAAAGGACCCAATTTACTGACAACTTGTGATCCGATGTTAAATGGGATGAGATACGGATTGCTTCCCACCCTAAAGTGTTTTCGTGTCAGATAACAAATTTATTAATGGGTTTTTTTTCAGGTCACAAAAATGTGACCCCACCCTCTTATGAATATTTAATAAGGGACTAAGGGCATCTTTTGCAAGACCCTAAATCTGCCAGAAACAGCCTACATGACTCAAAAAGCGCCTGCCTCTTAAAGGGGCACACACGCACGGAGCAGGTCAGTGCCGAGAGGGCACGGGAACAGCCGGTGTGTGTATGCAGAGTCAGGCGAGTACATACACACACACTACAACACCCTGGATGCTCCATAACAACACGAACCGGTAACGCATGCCATGAGCGAGTAATAATTATCGCCCGCGCTTAGGAAAATCCTTCCTGTCCTGGACTTCAAAGTAATCTCGAGGAACTCGGATTGCTTGGGGAATATATTACAGCACACACAGACTCGAACTTTTCAACAGCTTCTCTTGCGGACCACCATCACCTCCTCCTCCTCCTCCTCCCCGCTGCATTTGTGGAACACATCGCTGCGGTCACATCCCCAGCTGTGCCGATGGTGAAGGAGCACCGGTGGGAAGTGGCTCCGTACATGTAACGTCCCCAGCCGAGACACAGAAGGGGCTGCACCCCCCAGCAGTCCCTGCAGACCAGGCATAGGATGCTCCACACACCCCAGGTTGGAAATCTGCTGATCTGCCTCGTCTCCCTCAGCACAAACTTCTCACACGCATGCCCCTTGATCCTATGAAGTCCCATCTTCAGTTCTTGCTTCCCAATACAGAGCCATGGCCAGGTACACACAGCTCAACAGAAGACCAGTGCCCTCCTCCTGGCCTGATCACACCTTTGGACTGAGCTCTGTCCTAACAGATTCATAAAAAACAGGGTTCTATGAAGCCTACAATTTTGTTTAAGGCATTTCTCTTCTTTCCAGGGGCAAAGCAAAAGCATAACAAGGCTGTGAGCTACATGCAAGCATAGTGCTGGCTCTGGCACTGACAACCCTCCCCAGCCTCGGGCAAGTCACCTAGACATTTCTGCTGTATTGTTTTCGGTTTCTTTATGCCTATCACACAGAGGATGCCTCTCTCAGAGCTCGGTTTGCAGAATTTCTGGCCCGGTTTAGGAGTTGCCTGCACACCCACCACTTCAAAGGCACTCAACGGCCTCAACATCTCCATCTCTGCATCTGCAGAACAGGGATACTACCACTCATTTCGGGATCTTCCGTAGACCAATATTTGCAAAACACTTTGAAAAGGAAAGGTGCTGTCTAAGCACTGAGAGCTGCCCGCAGAACCTGCAAGCCGTATTTTTAAAGCATTTTATACCCTTTCATATAAAAGCTTCATACCTGCAAGCTCAGCCAACATCTGCTGCGGGCTAAAAACTTCAGTCTATTCCCTTAGTAACGGAGATGGTAGCACTTGTTAAGTAAGGCCACCATGAAATACAATGCATTTCTAAGCCAGCAGAGTAATTTAAAAGACCAAGAAGAACCATAAACTCCCACTTTAATTCCATTCAATTACAGAGAGTCATCACAGACAGAGACAATCAGACAGGGACGTTCAAAACAGAAGTAACAAATTAACTGAATGAGCAGGGAGGACTACGTGGCTACCTGGCACTGCATGCTCACAAGATCCGATTCATATTAAGGGGTGGTATCAACACCTAGGTGAAAAAAAAGTATAGCATGGATACTAGGCTAAATCAGAGGAATAGATTATGGATTAGGATGAAGATGAACACAGCGGAATGAATGATCCTGTTATGCCATGAGTTTACACGTGTGCTTTATTCACAGACTCCCGCAGGTACCCATCCATGAAGCAGCCACCGGCTTGCCTGGCCAAAAGCCTCAGCTGCCTGTGGAGCACAGGAGGAAAAAAGACAAGACAAGACACCCACATAGTGCAACCTCCTCTGATTAGACTTAATCTGTCCCAAATCAGGAAATTTAATGTCTAGTCCCAATACGAGGCAATTTCTACCTAAGACAGCAGTTTCTCTGTTCCTGTTGTCCTGGGGATATTCCCCTGGGCAGGCAGGGACAAATAGGTCCCACTTTGCTCTCTGGCAGCAGATGGTGGGCCAAATCCTGCACCCTCCTCCCCGCGTGGAGTAACTCAGGTGAACTTCTGTGCCGGTGCTCGCGGGCAGTGCCGCTGTGGCACAGAGGAGCTCGCCCGCTCGCTGGAGCCAACCCCAAACCTGGCAAAGGCAAGTGCCAAACCAGGCTGCTCGGCACACAGGCTGGTTTAGAAGCAAGCTGCTGTTTGCAGTTCCGAGGGAAAAAACTGTCTCGGCTACTATTCCCACTCCTGGATCCCCAGGCCCATTTTTGTGGGGTTAAATCACATTTTCCTGTTTTGAGAATGCTTCATTTTCCCTTGTTGCTGTTTGAAAGAGCTACGAAAACAACTGGGGAAAACAACTGACTAAACAGGAAACAGTGAAACTTATTGCCCGCAAAGTGCTGAGAAAAAGGACAAAGTAAACATATTTATTCTTTTGTTAATTTTTAATAATCTCAGCTAATGCCCTCACGGTAAAACATCTTCAGGCAGAAAAGTGATTTTCAGGCTGATGGTGTCTGTAGCAAAACAGAACACCAAAGCAATTAACATTTCAGCAACGCTTGTGTCTCTGTTGCTCCTTTTTATGTGAAACTGTCATTTTCCTTATTGCCCCTGCAAATTCCACATGAAGAAGGCTCTTTAAATCCCCTCAGTGTTGTACGATGGCTTAAATTTCACTTCATGGCATGCTTTAAATTACCATTCACATCTTCATTTAATGCATCATTTTATAATGCCAGTGTTACTAGTTAATTTATATATACACAGCAGGATGTGTCAACATTCAGGTGAGTTATGAATATGATTGTGCAGGAGTTATGGAAGACATTTCAGCAAAATTATGGTTCCCTCTAAACATAAAAATATTAATAATGAATCAAACATCGCAGGTAAACAACAAATTTTATATAATTGCACCCCCCATGCTTCCAGATAAATAAATTTTAAAAAAGGCAACATTTTTGCTCTGCATTCATATTTGATTGATCTTAATAAATTGCCATCTCCTTTCCTAATAAACTGTAATCTCTTGTTTCCGCCACAAAGTAAAATTTATTAGCACACTCTTCTACCAGCAGGTCTGCATCACTCACAGCACAGTGTGCAAATTGTTCCAAGTATGCTTGGGCATTATTCATAATTTATTTTTCTGCCCCAAAGTACACAATATATTGAAAGGTAATCACCACTAACTGTTCTCGGTTACTTTCCTTAATTAGGTGAGATAGCATTTATGTCACGTACAGTAGAGGAAATGCTGCAGTTTCCATTAAAACTCCATTTTTTTGCCACGGGTTGCAACACAGCATTCACACAGAGAAAACCTTCTTAGGACAGGAAAGACTGGAGGTGGTATCTGGTAGGAGATGGCAACACCTCCACTTGAAAAGAACAACCCGTGTCTACCAAAATAACCTACTGGGCATGACAACAGCGATGGCTCCGGGAGGAAAAGTAGGTGTTTTGTCATGATGTTAAAGTTGCCATGGCAAGAAAAAAACCCACAGAATGAAACATCAACAAAACACACGTCAATCAAACCCATTTCTGCCCGTTAAGTATTAACCAGTGAACTCCTGGCCGCCCCAGAACGAGCAGTTCCCCGTGCAGGCACCGCAGGCTGCAGCAGCCCCAGTGCCCCCAGCTTTGCTTTTGGGGGTGATCCCCCCCCCTGGGCTGGGGCTGGTGTGGGTAGAGCTGGTGTGAAATGCGGTGTTAGACACACTGCCCTCTCCTGGCAACCTGCTCCTGGCAGCAGGAGCCTCGCTGCTTCGCCTCACCACAAAGAACCCCCTTCCAAAAACACCCCTACTTCCACAACAGCTTCTACACACACACCCCTGCACACACATATACATCACCGCAGATTTAAAATAAAACAAATCGGATTAAATATTGGCCCCTTTCTGTAACAACACCCATCGGTCTGTCCCAGGAGTGCTGCTGTATATTCTGGTTCATCCGTGAGAACAACCCGTGCCACCGCTGGGCACCGCGCTGGGTTTTACTCACTCTGCTGGTGTATTTTCCATAAAACACCTTCCTAGCAGTAATGGGCCACTGTTCTAATTTCAATGGTCCCCAAGGTTTCATGATACAGTATATTTAGCTGGCTCGTAGTTTCAAGTTTTTCCCTAACACTCAAAAGCAACTCTGAACTTTTTTAGAGGCGGCAGCCATAGGAAGATGTTCTGCTCATCTTTTCTTTAAAGAGAAAAAGAGTTAACTTTGTACATGCAACAAAATAACTCCAATGACTTCCTAAAGAGGTGTTTAGGCAACAGCCCTCCTGGTCGGACAGGAACAGGCAGTTTGAAAGCAGCACCGGGATCTCTCTGCTCCTGCCAGCACGAAAGGGTGGCACCACGGCTCCAGGAATCAAATGCACCTCCAAAATGCCAAAAAGCAGCAGAACAGTGCGATTTGCAAAGCTGGCAGAAAGTGCTAAAGCCGAGAAGGCTTACTGCAGGCAGGAGGAAACAGAGGAGCCCTCCAAGGTGACCTCTGGTTGTCATACCGGACCCGCAAGGTGCGCTTGCTGCAAGGCAGCGCTGAGCTACCAGGAGCTACTGAAGGTTCCCATCCCGGGATAAAAAGCTTCTTTAGAAGCAAGGCATGGTGAGGGAGGCTTCCTCATGGCCACCACCATGCAATATGCATAGGATGCTTCTCCTCATCCTCACTGTCTCTGGGTCAGGAGCATCTCCTCGCTCAGCCCAGCAGGACGGGAGGGGAAGCCGGTGGCAGGAGCAGACCCAGCTTTGGCACAGCCATCCCCTGGCCTTTGGCCATGTCAGTCATTTTGATGGTGCACGTCTGGTTTCACATGGACGAGAAACAGCCAGCTGTACTGGCTAAGCAAACACCCCAACTACAGGACTTTGCTCTCGGATCCCTTGGGGTCATCCGACCGGCTCAGAGTCCTTTGTGTGGCACTAAGCAGGGCTCGCTGTGTGCTTTGGGGTTTTCCTTTGTACTTCCACTCCGGCCCTTCACAGCGCAATGCTGTGATCCATCACTTCTTCCCAAATAAATGGGGCTCAGACTGAACTCTAGGACAGGGTCCTCCCCTTCCGCCTCCCTTCCCCAGGCAAAGGGGGCTCCTGTCTGCAACTGAGGGTTATGACCTATGGACATTTCCTACCCAAATCTGGCTGCTGCTTATCCCAATCCTTGTCTTCTCCCTGAGCCACAAGAAAAAAGATGCTGCTGAGAGGCAATGGGTCTCTGAGCCAGGAGGGGATGTGGAGGGGCAGCCGGGACCCAGTCACTTGCTGCCCCTGTCATGGCAAAGGGTGAGAAAGAAAATAATGGAATTTGTCTGGGACCCCTTAAAACAAATTTGCCTTCCTGTAGCAAGAGAAACCCCTTGGATTTGCCTAAAGATCTCAGGCAGGGCTGCCTGGGTTGGAAAAGCACAAACTCCCTGCAAAGTGTAACAAGAGAGGAGTACTACAAAAATCCATCTCTACGAGTGAAACTGTTATTTGTGCTCTGGAAGGAGATGACAATTCTCTGCCGTTAAATGCAACCACTTCTGGGGTGGATGGTGGCAGCAACTTCGTCATACAGAGCTCTGGAGGAATTCAGGACACCTGAGGCACCAAATCCTTCACTCGAATGAAATTGCAGGGTGATTAAGCAGAGAGAATGTAACTATCCAAACTGTAATTTGGCCAGCACAATGGATCTAACACCCCTATTCTTGGGAGGAAAAAAAAATAAGTACTGTATTTGAAGTTCAAAATCTAATTAACTATTTGAGAAAAAGAATTCTGTTTTTAAAAGAAAATTCCTAACAATATAAGGAGAATTAGTGCCAAAGTTTTTGAAGAACCGCATAAAACGGTATGAAAAACGTATGATATTATAATAATAGGAATGACTGGATTTGCTCAAACGTTCCTTATACCTTATAATACAAGAATAAAATACAGTACAAATCCTTCTATCTACATAAGTTCCCCGTACAGAAAAACCTCTCCTGTAATAGGTTTACACCTTTAACATGTATTAGTTTGGAAAAGTCCTAGGGTATAATTACACATCTTGGCTTGGCACATTAATAGCTGTTCCCTTCATTTACTGATTTCTTTTACTGGTCAATTTGCTATTTTACTACACTGCTCTTACAGCTCGGCTTCCCAGCGGCACCCGCTGCCAGCAGATGCTGTGCTGGGAAGGGGAGAGGGTCCAAGCTGGCCACGGGCTGGTGATTCCTTAGAGAGGTGAAGTTTTGATACCTTGCTCTTGGCCATCGCCACGTACGATGCTTGTCTGGGATGCAGCATTTGCATCCGTGTGCGCCAGCGAGCTGCAGGTCACAGGCAGAAGGAAGTGGAGCTGCCCACAATTCCTTGAAGATCTGTGCAGAACTGCACCCTTCGGGCCCAGGGGCAAACAAGTCAAGCAGGGCTTCTCCAGAGCTTCTTGCCACCTTGCTGGTCATGTCTCACTCAGGTCACTGTGGACCATGCGTGTGCCCCTCAGAGCCATGCTTGCTGCTGCACAGGCTCCCAGCCCTGTGTCCCAACACGCTGCTCCTTCCCACCATGCCCATGCCACTTCCTCCCAGATCCCCTCTGCTGCCTTGCATCCCTCCATTCCTCCTTTTTCCAGGCCTTTCCTGCTCACTTTGCCGCAAATTCTGTGCTCTCCTTCCCTGGACCTTCACGCTCATTGCTCCTCCTCACCACCCCTCTTCCCCATCGCTCCTCCTCACCTTCCCTCTCCCCAGTGGCTGGAGAGACCTGGAGAGATGCTCACCTGGAACAGGATGCTCACCTTGCTCCACTACAGAGCTGGGAAAGGACCATCTCCCCATCACAGAGAAGGGACACCCCTACCGATCTACCTTTTGCGTCCCTCAGCTCCATGCTCAAAGGCAAAGCTGGCATTCCCTAAACCTCCGTCCAGCTTTTACAGGGTTTTCGACAGTTTAAGAGGGTTTTCTTGTGTTACAGCAGAGCCATTCATTTAATGGCTTTTCAGCACTGCCATTATAAACCAGAACTTTTCAGGTGTTTATTACTCAGCTTTAAAAATTGGCTCTATGCTGAAATTTGGCAAACGAAGTGTCAGCCTAGGAGAAAGTTCTATTTTTTGCCAATTTCTTACTCTGAAAAAAATGACCCCATTTTGGCCTCCATAAAAAGGCAGATTTTGCTGCCTCTGTGACACTGGTGAAGTAACAAGTCAATATTGTAATATTGCCAGCAGAGTTGCAGTGATTTAATGCCTAAAATTGCTTTGAAGGTGAAGAGTGCTATTGAACTGCTAATTATTAACTATTATTACTGATCCTGCCGCACAACAAAGACACAAAGAGAAAACAAAGGGAATGTTAAACATCACTGGAAAGACAACGAAGAACCTACAGGAGAGTCCAGTGCTAAACACGGACGAGTTGGAAAACAAGAGTTAGGAGCACTGGCAGGGTGGGACCCTCCAGCCCATGGAAGAAGAACGAACAAGCTGATACAGAAATATTATTTTTCATTTTCCAGGACGGTATTTCAAACACAAATAAAATACAAATGATACCGTGCAGCTTGCTCCACGCCAAAGCTAGCAATGATGTAGGATCAAAATCAGCTCTAACCAAGCTGAACTGAGGTCAATAGGGACCTCATATTGCTCAGCCAGAGCCAAGAGAAACTTTGTCATTTATTCAACGTGCAGAAGACGGAGCCTTGAAGGTGCTGAGGACAGGTGACCTTGCCTTGGCAGTCCAGCAGACAGACACCGCCATAGGAATCGGCTGGGAATTTCAAAGGGCCCAAAGGATGTAAGCATCCCCCAAACCTTCAGGATCCTTTCCAATCCCATCTGCACAGGCACGGCAGCATCTGCATCACACACAGCCCAAGATCCGACCCAGGCTGAGCCGAGCTGGCTGAACAGAGGAGCAGTACGCTGGCTTCACTCTCAACCTCCCCAGGCACCCTGCTCTATTATCTTCTTAAGGGACTGTGGTTGCAGAGAAGAAAGGTAATAGGGTGAGTATTTCTTCTCTGGGGGGAAAGGGTGAGGACCAAGAGGTGAGCTTGGCCAGGGCACGCTTCCATTTGGCAAGTGCTGTATCAAAGCAGCCCAGAGAGGTCACCGGGGCCGCTTTCAAACACAGTAAAAAGAGAAACCAATTTATCTTACTGGAAACTTTCTGCTCGTCTAAGTGGCAGCTATTTAAATACAATTAACAAGCAAATGATTTTAAAATTACAATACATTTAATAAGGCAGCATCACAAACAATTTGCATCTCATTAAAGTGTTTGAAGCTGCAGAATCAGCCTCCCAAATGGGCTGCACATCAAGTGGGAAACCCAGACACCGTCAACAGCTTCGGCACCGTCCTCTGACAGCAGACACACGCTGGGAGGGTGGCAGAGCCCCACGGGGAGCCACAGCTCCCGGCACAAGGAAGGATGCCATGAGCCAAAGTCTTGCTGGAAGTGGGTGTAAAACAAGGAAGGAAGGAAGGAAAAGGGTGTGGGGGGGTGTGGGTGTGCATGTGGGATGGGCACTTTTTAATATACATTCGTGAACAAAGAGTTTAAAGAGATTTCAAGCTATTTACTCAGCTATATGTATAATTAAAAGTTTATAGATCACATTGCCACAAACCTTCTGAGATTGCTGCTGGGTTTGGACACACATTAATTCCCAGGAGCCTCCTGCAGAACAATCCCCTACCGACGCGTGCAGCAGGAAAAGCCTCAAACAAGTACCAGTTTTAAAAGCTTCCAACTCACTTTCAACTGTGATTTACTGTGGTGGCTCCATTTAACCTGGAGGATGCAGGAACACTTCCCAGATCACACACCACTTCCCCACGTGCCTTTGGCTTCCTTCAGAAAGCCATGCTGCCACACCGAGACCCACCGCCCAGATCACATCCTAGGATGCAGGCTTTGCTAGGCAAAGCTTTATACTAATACCCCTGTGGGTAAAGGCTGCTCTTTTTTTTTCTATCAGCATAGCTCTTGCTGTACGAGACCCTTCTGTCATAGCCCATGGAGGGGAGTGATCTGGCAGGAGGCTGGTGGGAAGCCATTGCCAGTGGAGGGCAGGAATATACACAGCTCCACAGGTGATGCATTAACAAATTCCCAGATGAATGAGGAATGCACCTAAAGAGCCTTAATTTAAATTATCAGAAGGCTTGAAGGCGAGGATATTCATGAGAGAGGACATCCCTGAATAACTCACTTCTCAGGATCAGCCTCAAGTGCTGGCACCATCTGCTAACAACAGTGACTTAGGCAGCAACCACACCTTTAACCCAAAAGCTTGCTCCAAAGTACTTCATGAAAAATGCACAAACAATACTTTCTCTAAAGTTCAGCACAAGTTCTGATACAACCTTTTCCTTTCTGTGCCTAAAGCTCCACCGGCTCTGGAGCTGCAGTGACAGTTGTTTAACGCTGCACAGCACAGTTATATACAACACTGGCAGGAGAGAGCGAGAAAATAGTTTACAATTGAATCTGCAGAGGAAATTTGGGTAAGTCGAATGTAATTATCCATTTGGAAGCTGGCCAAGGGCTGGGACTACTCAAAACCAGGAGGGAAGCTGTAAGAAGCGACCGGTTTTGCTCGTCCTTTGAAAGGCAGCACCTCTGAGCTGCCCCACGGGGCTCTCGCTGGGTGCTCCTTGGCGGGGAGCTCGGGGCCAAGCACATCACCCGGGGAGAGCTCTGCTGGGATCCAAGGGTCAGGTCCCATCCTGCTGCTGAGGGACCTGTCATTGGTGACAGAAGCTGGAGGCACTTGTGCTCCACAACACCTCTGCAAGGCGGA
>VZRW01013814.1:631659-668432 GCA_013398125.1 Aegotheles bennettii
GGTGGGAGGGGGGGGGGGGGAGCAGCTTATGCCCAGGAAGCCCAGTAAAAAAAACAAAAGGGATGGAAAAAGTGACTAATAACAAATAAAAACCACTGATAGCAGCGAACCAGCCATTGTCTTGCCCAGCAATGTGCATGGGTGCGGCATGCCAGAGAAGCCTCAGAGCCCTCCAGGTGGTTCCCAGGTCTCTCCATCCCTGATGCCATCACCGCTGGCATGTGTCACCCCAAAGCTTCCTGCCCAGAGATGCCACCGAGTACTGACACGGGGCCTCGTGCATCTCTTTTTCAGACCTGTGGTTTTGTAGCTTGTCAAAACAGGATACTCTTTACATTTAAAATGTTACGATTTAAACAAAGACGAAACAGTTCTTGCTGTTTTAGCAACCAGACCCCAGGCTCCCCTCCTGTATGCACTGCTTTGTGTTTTTAGAAGGTCCACGTCTGCCAGCACGCTATCTCCACGAACCTGGATGCGAAGACAAGCGCCTAAGCAAAACAACCATCACTTTCTATGAATTACTGAACATGTGTAATTAATTTATCTGTAATATTGTGCTAAACTCAGCTCCAATTAAACAAACGAAAACACCTGCTTAGCACACATAGATCTTTCCATACCTCAGGGGAAGACACATCACTGTGCTCTGTAGCACAATCTGGCTCAGAAGCCTACACTAACAACACAAAGCTGGGATTTCTTCATTTTTTTTTTCAGATGCACATCAGCAAGGAGTTTAAAAAAGTACAGGCAGTGAGATTCTGGGGGAGAAGTATTTGGTTTTAATATTTCTATCTTTAGCACGTGCAGTTCTGTAACTTTTAACCATTCATCGGGGCCTTCTCACGGGCACTTGGACCCGAGGCTGTGCATCACTTGAGGAAGAGGTGGGATAATGAAAACTTTGAAACACATTTAACTGGCCCCAGACCTCATGGTGTTACTGTAAAACTACCAAAGACCTCGTGCTAACAAATCTATTGAGTTGGGGGAGAAGATGTTTCCCTCTTTTGCTCTTCCTATGGACCATGGGCACCCACCAGCACCGTGGGACATCCCTGCTGTCCCCCCACATCAACGGGTCAATAACACACAAACCAAGGTCACCCATCCTGCCGACCACAGGTGCTCAGACCACTCTAGGCACCCCAGATGACCAAGCAGCAGCAAACGAGACACAGCCTCTCCTCACAAACTCAGGGGTATCCCTTGGGGGACTTGCCCGGCGCTGGTTTGGGAGCTCCAGGTGCTCTGCTCGGTGCCGCAGCCGCCGTCAGGAGAGCCCGCTGGCTGCCAGATCCCCTACACTTAACTCATGTCTTATTCTTTACTCAACTGCCTGCAGACAATAAGCTGTCAATCAGATCCCCACAAGAACATTTACAATTATCTTCCCTCTCCCCCACCTCAGCATGGCCCCGCACAAACAGCTCCATCCTGAACTGTTCACACAGGAGCCGTTTGCGACTCCTCTATCGCCGTAGCTGCCCTGACTGGAGAGGCGTGCTAGGAAATTGAATTTCCTCATGTTTTCAAATAAAAGTACCTTGGTGGTGAAGCACAGAAGCAAAAGAACGGGCCTCCTACAGGTGTGAGGCAAAAGCAACCAGAAGTGGAAAAACTGCCCCGGTAATTATTACAGCATCACGTGCAAGGAATAAGGCTGTTGGCTGCTTTTTTTTTTTTTCCTAGTTTGCTTTTTCCAGCAAAATCAGAGTTACAAACTGAAAGCGTTTTTTTTTCTTGTTTTTGTTTTTTCTTTCTTTTTTTTTTTTTTTTTTAAGACAGGGTGGTCCCCTCTGCTCAGTCCTGCAGAATTAGCAACAAAACACCACAGTTCTGCAGCTGGCCCTGCTGCTCTGATGTGTCCACTGCCGGGCTCTCCCAGAAGATCTGGGTTTGTTTTTCTTCTGGGTAGACACAGCTGAGTGAAGGACTCAAAATGAGCACACTTTCCAAGCAACGAGCCCAAGTAAAAAATAACAGCGATGGAAGTCATAAACATACCTTCCCTTGTAGTGCCAGTTGGTGCAACGTGATTTAAAAATATCTGAACTATGTTCTGCACTACATTATTGCTCCTATTCCAGAGAGAAGTCCCCAATACTTTGGGGGCAATTTCCAAACACTGCAGCTTGTGAGCCTGGCCAGGACGAGTCTTTTGGCCCATTACTAATAGCACCAAAATCATTGCCATTGCTAAATTAGGGTGAAATCAGTACAGTCATCATTCACTACACTGTGACTTTACTGCTCAACTGTCTGCTCAAGGGTTAGGGTGGTTAACGGTGAGGAGGTGTCCCCCTGCCTATCAATTGATTTGGGCAGCATCCTTGCTGGCTGTCAAACAGAGAGGTAACTATTGTCACTGAAGCTTCCTCCCTCTTGTTTTTAATTCTTGCGCAGAATATTTCTACAACCTTTTCTGATGAAAAATAACCTCTCTGATATTTCCCCTCTCCTTTAAAATGTTTATCCTGCTCCGAATCCACCAGGTGTAATATCATCAAGGAAGGTCAGGTTTCAGAAAAGCTCACGGCTCCTCTGTGTGCTCCCACCACTTTGAAAAGACGAACAATAGTCCCTCAAGTGTTGCTGCCAGTGGCACAGCAGCAATTCACGACGGAGGGTTAGAAATCTGAAATTAAAATAAACTGCTTAAAACCTGCAGATACAGAGAGAGATGCAGGAGATGGAATAAAATGGGACAATCTCTTAACCCAATCAACAAAGTGCTCATTGTTCCAGTTTAAGACAAGTAACGTAGCAATAAATATTGAGCAAAGGAAGTTAACCTGTATCCACAGCCTTTGAATAAACACAAAAGTTAAAAGTAAAATCAATGCAAGGCCTTTGGCTCTTGCCAACTTCTGCTTTACTCTTCCCTACTTGGCCTTGTTTTTACTTTTGGGGATTTTCTTTGCCTTCTCTCTTATTATTCATGCCTTCCTGTATAAACTCCTTATCACACAGTAAAAGGACAAACAGAAGGAACCGCCAGCACGCAATCAAAAGACGTGAACGACAGCTCGGTTGCGTTCTGCAAATCCACCTGGGTGCAGATAACCTGGAGGAAAAGGGCAGGGCACGATGCTGATCCACAGCCCCCATCTCCTTCCCACAGTCCTCCTTCCCACGAGCAACCAGACACAGCCCTGGCAGACATCTCCAACCACCAAATCCAATTTCGTGTTTACCCTGCAGGATGGCACAGACAGCATTTGGCATCTCTGGAAGATACAGGCACATTCATCCCTACTACAAAAGTTTGAGCATTCAGCTCTTGATCTGAGGAGAAATAAATGCCTTGGTTAGTTCTCATTTTCCCTGAAGTGGTTGATCCACTCCCGTGCCAACACCTCAGCCAGTAACACAAGTTTTCACAGCGAGTATTAATTCTGACTTCATTTTTAAATCACATTTTCTTCATTTGAGTATTATTATATTCCATAGAACCAGGCGTGAGCATCATGCAAAAGGCATTCTGGTCCACAGTTGTGAATACAGCTGTGTAGGCAGAGGAATATTTGTTTTCCAAGTAATTTGTGCACATTCACAAAATTACAGCTGTCTGCAGTTCTCCTGAAATATCTGCCCTGCTGTTTACAAGTCATAAAATATAATCTGTCTTTTGTAGTGTTCCAATTGGTAAATTTGGAAGAATATATATGTATGTGCATTATTATTTTTTTTTCAACTCAGATTGGCTGCTCCCCATTGCACACTGGTTATTAAGCCTGTACAGCACCAGCACTAGGTTGTGGAGCCACTGCCCTGTCAGAACAGTGGACAGACCTTTGTGAGAGCCAGCTCGGCCTCCCAAACACCCTTTACGGATCACTCACCAAGCTGCATCTCCCTCTCATCCCAGAGTAACCATCCCCTGAAGAGCACACGAAATGGCAGCATGGGTTACAACCTGGGTGACAACAGGTTGTCACTCTGGCCTAAACACAGCTCATGTTGGGATGGAGCTGGGACATTCATCAATTAAAAATACGGTCAGTGACAACAGTGACAGATCATCACCAAACAGGTCTTTGCACATCTATTTTTGCATGCAAAACCAGCAAGATTGAAATAACTCAATTTGCACTGTGGCAATGAACCGATGGTCCAGGCTGGCCATCAGCATCTCCCAGCAGCTTTGCTTCAGGTGTTATCCAAGCCATTAAGAGTTGCTCAAAACATTCCTACGGACATTAAACATTTCCAAGGCCTGGAACACAAACCATGAATAATAACTCTTTGTCCCAGACTTCTGATGAGGAGCGAAGTGCACAAAACCAAACATCATACCAAGAAATCACAGTGGGCATGGTTGCTGCCATTGTTCAAATGACAGTGGACAGCATGGAACTCAATGGAACTGATCATGTTGGTACTACTGGAGCGACTTTGGTGTAAAACTGATTTGAAAGAAAAATCAGAAGTAGAAAACTAAACCTGTCTGGGATCCCCCAACCTTAAACCCAGGACAAACCTGGCCCGAGCTTTTTAACCTTAACTTAAAACATGGCAAAATATTATTTGAAGCTGTACCACTTAAAAAATGCATGTCCCAGTGACAGAACTGGCCAGAAAGAGTTAAGATTTGGTAATCATACGTACCACTTAACAAACCCTCAACCAGTGTGCTCCACTGTATCACGTACTGCACACTGGCACAGGGCATGAGCTATGGAGCTGCAACACAATCCCCAGGACATAACGTGATGGAGGACAGTTTTCCGAGGGGCAAACAGCACCAGGGTACAACATCAGTGACCTTGGTGGCTCCAGCACAGGCACCACTGCCTCCTCGCACCCCTCACTGACACCCATCACCACCTGAGCTCCTCCCATCATCTCCCCACCCCGCTTCAAAATACAGTTCCAAAACTTTTCCAGCTAGACACGCTAAACCCAGGATGTAGATTTGCCAATTAGTCTCTGTTTAAACATCTGTTGGTAGACTGCATTTAACATCAGTTATTTGAGCAAAGCACAATTTGATTAGGCTGTCTGAAACGGAGCCAAAGTCTGCAAAATAATAGCTCAATTAAATTTTGTTTTGCTTTCATTTGTCTTAGACTTTCCTGAGTGTGATACAGTTGCATATAATCAAGTAAACTAATTCCTTTCAAAATGAGAGATTTCGGTGCCTTTTCCATCTCCCCTCAAAGTTTATTTAATAATCTCTTCCATCTTCTCCATGCTTCATCTAACTTCACCCTGACACAAAGTACATTTCTTTCTTGTGCCTTCAGTCTACTTTAATTTTCTAGGCTTTCAATGACTCGAGATTATGCGCCATTAACGTTACACCTTAAATAGATTAGCAATTTATAAAAGGCAGATTACACTTATCAGGAAAATAAAAACATTTCAGCAACGCAACAGCTCTTCCTTTGCACACACCACAAAATATTTTGCCAACCTGATGACACAGCTGTAAAACTGTCAGGCTCTGAAGCCACATCCAAGCGACATTTCCAATTGCTACCCTGGGTTTAGTTTCTCTGTATTCTGTTATGTTGCACTTGTTGCCCTGAAACTTCAATATTAGCTCTAGAGATTTAAACACATGAGGCAAACAGCTGCTCTCCTCTGCACGAGCAAGCTAGATCAAAATCCCTCCTCTCTTTCTGTCTTGTCTTTTTTTTTTTCCCCTTTCTTTTTAAACAAATTGCTGTAACTCAAGTATTTCTGGCAAAGTTGATGGTTTCAGGGCAAAATTCTGCTCTGTGATCATCGCTGCAGATTCCTCCAGTGCACACTGCTCTGATCGGTGCTCCAGGAACACCAGAGCTTCCCCAGGCTGTCTAAAGAAACTTTGCCTTGAGGATTAAAAAAAAAAAAAAAGAAAGTCACAGTAACTTAGCTGCTATGTAGATGTGTGTATGATTTAAATTTAAACATTAAACATTTAAAAATTAGCTTCTTTCACACTTCTGTTAAAAAAAAACCCCATGCATCCTTTGAGAGAAGAGATTTCTTTTATGAGAGGAGATTTTTGATACACGGTACTTTTTCTTTTGTGTTTTTTTTTTTCCTTAACATATTTGTTGCAAAGTGTGAACACAAAGGGACAAGCTGAAATGGGTATCTGGCAGGCTCTTTCCCCAGCACGTGCTGCCGAAAGCCACAAGTACTCCTGCAGTTGTTAAAAATCTGTTATTTTGATGCAGAAAGGCGAGGGGCTCCTCCAGCATGGGTCCTGCCACAGGCAGTGCTTTTAAAATACTCCTGCAACAAAATAGCCTTAAAAATTAGAGGCAGCTAAAGTCCGTGGAAGTTCAAAATGGGATATGTCCTATTTAAAATGTAGAGAGCTACTAAATATGACAACCATCTGATGTATGAAAATTATTCACAACCAAAAACAGACAGTCTGGAAATAGCTGGGATGACTTCATTTAGACAGAATTACCCAAATCTGTTTCTAATATACACAGTACACATAATAAATTTTTACAATATGACAAGGAAAACAAACTTAATAAAAGTTCCTGATCTTTTGTTACACAAGCAAGCTATAGCCATGATATGTTTATAATATTTTGCCCATGATATCACAGCTAAGGACCAAAAGCTGAGCAACACCAAAGCCAGTTACTAGGTATGACTTCACCTCGCAACTCCCGTAACGGCATCGCCGCGGCGTGCCACCTTCCCCAACCTATTTCAAGTCCTCGCCGTGTTGCTTTTGACTAATAGTTTCCTTTTCTCCTTCTCCCAGGCACCCTCTGTCTGGGGAAGCTGCGGATCTCTATGACGAGAGTTTGTTTTTTTCCAGCTACGCCAGGACTCATCGGAACGGTAAGAGATTTTTAGCCTGTTTCCTTCACTCCTGGTTATTTGACAAGTGCTTGAAAACCCTGTTATAAACAATCTCTGTAGGAAAACAGATGATGTCTTACGATCACAGAAGGTAATTTTTTCAGGAACCCAACTTTTTGAGCATTTCCCAGATGCACCGCGTCAATCTTCCTGCGTTTGACTATCTCAGCTGGTTTTCCAGCCCGGGCGTTTCGCCAGGCGGGCCGGACTGCCCCTCATTGTCACTTCTGTTCGATGGCACTTGCACCCACTGCTGTTATTCCAGGCTTCAGGAAATCTTCTAACCACTGGACAGGCTCCAGCGCTGTGCACTAATAAGTTGCAGATTGCGGCGCTCTGAGTGTGTGTGTGTGCACGCGCGTGTCAGATCAGGGCCACGGTTCGGAGGGGATGGGGGGAGGCAAAAAAACAGTAGTTCAAAAATGCTGCCTACTCAAATTGACAGAAAAGTGACCCCTACACTTCATCAGAAATTCCTGCAGACTGACAAAATAAAGGAGTTTGCTTTTATCACACACAGTAAGACTCATATGGAAAAATGGAAACACTACATCACTCGACCTTCGGTTGCCCCTTTTCAACCACAGATGAATATTATGTATAAAAATTGTAAATCAAGTTGAGATGTATTAAAAGAGATTCTCTTTTTCCGTATTAAAGGTACTACCTTTTAATCTCTAGATTTATTTTGCAATGTCAAGTAAATGAGAAAGACTTCATTTCCGTAACTGAATTTTGTTACTCTTAAGTCTATTTAGCATCTCCACATGATGTTCACATAATTTCCTACACTTTGCTTGCATCAGGAAATAATGAGCAAGTATCACTTACCCAACACTGAGTCACAAATATTTGCCTACATTAACAGGGCATTAAAATCCATTTTCAAGAAGTTAAGGAAATTGTACTAGCCTTTGAACTGTGATTCACTGCTATGAGAAATTAAGAAACTTTTCCTCTTCTAAAGGCAAAAATCAGTCGCTGCAACCTTCTTGTGATAACATTAGGTCCTAGAGCAGACTTTTCTCCTAGAGATCCCTACACAATAGATTCCTTTGCTTAATGAAACTACTGAATTTTTCCTGCACTCAGGTACTTTGAAATTTCAATCTTTTCACATCCTTGAACTCTCATCAACATTTTTTTCCAGACCGTGTCAATAAAATTGATTACTTGCAGTTCTGAACTCTGTTCTGCACATGGAAATAAAACAATTTGTTTTAAAGTATTTTCTGAAGAAAGCAGAACTTGGCAATCATATCTACAGGATCAAAAAAAAAAAAAAAAAAAAGAAANAACAAAAAGAAATCAGCAAACAAAAGAGAAGCAGTGTCTTGATTTTATCACGGCAGCAACTCAAGCTAAATTCCTGACATACACATCACCAACCTCACCGCTGTTCTCCTGATTGATATATCTCCCCATCGGATATGAACGATCTTTTCGGATCATTAATATGTTCATTAATTTGTTATCAATTCTCACTTGCTGTACTTAAACCGCTCCGTGCCACGGCCTGAGAGCGTCGCCAGCGCTGCTGCAGTCGCACACGTAGGGACCCCTGACTGCCCGGCTGTCGAGATGCCTCATACCTACAACCAATCTGTTGCTTTTACAAGTTTAATCTCGGTATTAAGGAGCTGATTGTGGAACCATGTCGCTATAACATCTTCAACCCAGCTGTACATCATATAAACCACTATAGGAGGGGGCAGGCTCCCATGATTCTTAGCTGTGGTGCATACCTTTAACTCCCTAATCTGTAATACTACAAAATACCCTTCTCATTTCTTCCCAAGCACAAGTGGACTACCAGCAAGGGTCCAACAGTGTTATTCCTAATTACCTTTTTTTCACTCTTGATCCTGTGGCGCTCATAATTAGTTACCTGGGGCTGCAATCCAATTTGAAGTGATGACAAGAAAGTGATCCATGAAAAAGTAATAAGTTAAATCCAATTTCAGCCTTCCTCTAATTAAATGCACATGGAACTAATGACTCAAACCCTACCATTTCAGTGATAATGGTAATTAGCGAGGTGGGAGTCACTCTCTTTTTTCAACACTGTAGGTGTAAACCACAAGGTAAAATGGCAGGAGCACTCTTAATTACATGTGTCATTTTGTCAGCGATTTACACATTTCTGACCAGTCAGGAAGGTTTCATTTGTTTTCCCCTTCCCTGAGGTAGGTAACACACGGCTGGGCTCGAGCACAGCCAGCCCTGTGGCCCCGCTCCCAATCTGGTCAGAAATCACCTGTTTTAAAAAAAACTAGTGAGTAGTTTTTTTGAAAAACGTGATTTCTGACTGGATTGAATATTTAATGTCAAAGCAGAAAACCTGCTAGAAAGCTATACGCGGGGTGCTCGAACAAGACACGGGGCTGGAAATGAGGGATCCTGGCTTCCACTTTCAGTTTTGCCCCTCGAGACCGACTTCTTTATAATGCAAACTCCCGAAGACCCTGGCAGGAGCTGCACACCTGGATGCCACCAAAGATCCATAGCTCTCTGACCTTGGGCGACTCACTCAGTAGCTCTCTGCTGAGGTTTATGCTGCTGTAAAATGAGAATAATCATATTTGCTGACAGTACCTCACAGTGCCAGCTCTCCCAGTATCCTGGTATTTTCCTAGAAGCCACGGTTTCTTGGAATCATGTAATCACAGGACAATCACAGATGTCTTTCAAGAAAAACAACTGCATTTGTCACCTTTCTGCTCGGTCTGAAAAGCTGGAAAAACTGAATACTAAAGGCTTTAAAAATACATATAAAAGGGCAGCAAAAAAGACCCACAGGTTTCACTTGACAAAAAACCCTTAGTATCAAAATTTTCAAGCTGATCATGTAATTTTGAGGACCTGACTCAGATTTTGTTGTTTGTGGGGTGGATGGTATTTGCACTGCACAGGCATATTCTAAGAACTGACTAACACCTATATTTGGGCTTGGGGATGCAAAATAAAAGACCCATGGGTCCTCTGGCAGAAACCAGCAAAACTCAACTTTGCATTATTTTCAAAGTCAAAAATACAAACCGAAAGACTCGAGTGAAATTTCCATAGGTAAACTATTCAAACTCTGCAGAAGTGAAATCTTGACCCAACTAGAGTTGGTGACAAAATTCCCACTGGCTCGACCGAGGCCAAATTCAGATCAACTCCCATGTTTAAGAGTGAAACAGAGCAATACTCGTGCAAACAGAATAACAACGCTTGCAAATTTATTTCCCCTCCCAAATTATCTGCCGAGACGTATTTCTATACCAGTTGTTAAATTTACCACTATGTAAAAGAGGTACGTGGTGTGTAAAACCTGGGGCTACGTAACCTGGTATTTGTGTGCTCCAAGCAAAACAGAGAATACCCCTATCTTCACCTTTCGGTGTCTGTTACATTTTCGAGCTCATGATTTCTAATTTCATAAAAAACAAGAATAATTGCCCCCTACAACAAGCTACAGTGATTTTTCCCCTCTTGCCCTCTTCTATTTCTCAAGATACTGGAAAGAAACATTAAGATAATACAGCATGCAAATTAAATTCTACAAAAGCCCAGCCAAAAGGCTGCTTTAAAAAGCAGCGGTATGCAAAGGCGAGGACAGCTCTGTTCTCCCAGCCTCCCCCAGTCTCACCCCGAAAATCTAAACCAAACCCAAATTCTTTTCTTGGCCGTGACTTAAAGGGCAGATTTATCTTCTGTCTTGTCAACCGAAAACAAAAGTTTCCATCTTAGTAATTTCATTATTTCTTCTCTCCAAACACACGCAGGTTAACTATCATACAACAAATCTCATTTAAACACATAAAAAAGTCAAGTGAGGGGTTTCAATTGCAAGATACTAACTTGGACGTCCTAAATCTGTTTTCAGTCCAGCATCCAACTTCCAGCCCAATGCAACACACAACATTTACGTCTTTAAAAAAAAATTGTATTTTTAGTATTGCCAAAACACACATGCACTTTTACTTTCTTGGGAGAAAATGTGTCTCTTGATTTGTTTCCAATCTGTGTGCTCTTGCCAGCAACTAAAACGCCTGAAGAACCAAAATGAATAATCGTTAAGAGCATCAGCAATTAAAGCTGCAATTTTTAATCAATACATCTATTAATACAAAGATATATTTATCTTGGCCTGAAAAAATGTGCACATTTTCAAAAGCCTAAGCATACCTGGCCTGTTAAATTATTTGTTTCACAGACTCAAGGAAACCAAATGTCTGTGGCAAATATATTATCAAACGTGCTTTAGTCTTTCTTCACTTCCAGTAATTTTTGTGGGGCTGGTATTTTTTTATTCTTTTCCCAGCCGCTGGTTACTAAATCCATTCCTTAACTTTCAACTTTCTTTTGTTTGTATCATCAGGCTGTGAAACCGGAGGTCACTGCCAAATATAAAGCACGGCAGTGTGAGATAGGCTCAAAATGTGAGTCATCCTGTATTGGGAGATTTATTTTTTTTTCAACTATCAGCAGAGCAAATCTCCACTCCTGTGTCCAAGTTCTTATACATTAAATATCTCCACGTTTGCTCAAAGCAGGCCTCCAGGTAGAGCTATCAAGGTCAAGAGACCCCGAAGACATCGCTGGAGCCCACTGTCATGTAAATGCTATTGAAGGCATCGGTGCAGCCATGGGATGCTGGGATATATTTAAGTACCGTGGCTATTTGATCAGTGAATAAAGAAGGAATATAGGAAACTATCCACGAGGCGGTAACAGATTATCTACACAGCGTACACTAGATTAATTTTCCACATCTGTTTGTGACAGTGGGGTTTATGTGACAAAGCCTGCCACAGCACTTAAGTGCTGAGCCTGAGTCAGAGGGAGCAATTCCAGCCCTGTGTGGGACCACAACCAGCCTTCCCTCCCCAGACAGGAAGGACCATAGAGCACCTTGTTAGGAGAACCAGCACCCTGGGTGAACAGCATCCCTTCCCCCCCATTTCACACAAACCCAGCTCCCCAGCAGTTGCATTAGGGAGCTTTTCCCCAGTGCCCTCGCTGAGCACAGCAGAGATAAGCAATGCCTATGGTATTCTCCTTATACACCAAGTCTGTTTGTCGGAAAAAAACAGGCAACAGCTAACAGCCGTGGCTACCCGATGAGACATCTGTATTTATAAACTCAGTGCAAAGATGACTCGGTTCATTATTTAAGCAAACTTTTGAAAAATGGGCACATTCCACCACCCTCAACATTTATTCTACGTGCTGTCAGCAATGGGTATTGTCTCATCAGTGTGGCACCATCCAGCTTCAGGGGCTGTGTGTGCTTGCACGAGTGCAGTTTTACTCAAAAACTCTACCCTTGCACCACTGTCTCCTTCCAGCAACAGATTTCCATGGCAGGGATGCATTCAGGATCTGTTACACTCAAGAGGACTTCCAGTATGTTTAAGACCGCAAAAGCATCGTGAGTGAAGAGGGGAAAAAAAAAAAAAAGACAGAAAAAAAGACTGGGCAGTCATTTGAATCAGTGAGTGACAGGCTGGGCCAGCTCTCTGTATACATTAATAAATTAGAATTTTAATTGTATCTCTGACTGCAGGAGCTGCTCCAGTACTTTAATACATACCAACAATTGGCTATGTTATGGAATCCGCGATGTGGCCTTCACTGTTGACCTCTGCAACACAATTCCCAGCCTGACTACGGAAACTGTTTGGTTTGATCCTTTCAACTTATTTGAATCCTGACAAATAAGCTCACAGCTGAAAGGTCAACACAGTCATATTTCATCCTCTGGAGCTATTCTTAAGACATCTGCACAACAAAGCACTTCTTTTAGTACCTGACACTGGACCTAGCCAGCACAATCTCTCATTAAAAATGTCCCCAGTGGAAGAGTCTATTAAAAGGCATATGGATCAGCTATGGATTTACCAAATAAAATATTTTTGAAAGCATTAATGTAACACTTTGGATTATGACGCTCTACACTGCCAATAAAACGTATATTTGCCCAATGACAAAATGCTTCATACTTTCCAAAAGAATAATAGCTCGGCTATAAAGCGTGAGGTGGTGTCCAGCAGCCTGAGCGCAGGGGTGGGAGCCAGGAACTCATGAATCTTAATCCTACCTCTAAAACCAATTCCCTCTGTGATCCTAAGCAAGTCACTTAACCTGCTTCCCTCAGTTTCCCAGTCCAGAACTGGGATAACGCTACTCACTTATCAGACTTTCCTTCTGGGGATGTTTTGGAGATTAGTATTTGCAAAATGCTTTGAAGATGAAATCACTACACAAAGGCTAGGAGTTGTCCACGCCAGGCCAAGGGCTGCAGTTAACAGCTACTCCTTGCCCAGGCAAAACTCCCCTTCAAGTCCCCATCAGCTTTATTTGGGTATGAACCGCAGGATCGGGTCCTCTCACTTCACTGTCAAGGCCTCTGGTGATGTTTGCCTTATCTTCCATATTCTACTACATATTTAAAGAGTCTAGGATCTGTATTTTTGGAGGAAAATAATCTGAAGCACATATAAAAGGCAAGAGAAGCAGCAATGCTGTCAGGGAACTCATGGTGATAGTATATCAAACTAAAAGAAAAAAATTAGAAAGAGCAAAACAGACATGAGTTTGACAACGTGCTATGACAACAAGGAAAAAAAAACCCCGGAAGGAATTTGGGGCTACAGAGGCTGAAGCATCAGATATAGAAGAGAGAGATAAGATAAATGTCCCAGCTACAAGGCTTTGTGTGACTGCAGCTGAACTGCTCTATTCAGTAACTTATTATCAAAAATACAGTGACACGCTGCAATCGCAGAGAGACCAACAATAAAAGCAATCACCAGCTGCAAACCAGCCAAGTGGTCAAGGGGCTGGAAGTGCTGGTTTACAAAATACATAAAGAACTAGATACATATAATTTGCCAAAACTGGCAAGTACATGTTAGTATCTCAGATGTTTGAGGAGTGTGAACACGAGGCAAGGCAAGGGACTGACTCAGTATTTATACAAGCAGTATTACTTGGAGCAAGAGGATGGAATTAAAGTGGAAAGTTCCTGACGTGTGCTTTGTTATGGAAAACCATCTGAAGGAAAATAATAAAGGTCCCATCACCACTTGGGATTTCTAACACTAGAAAAGCAAAAAAACTCCAGAAAAAAACAACCTAATAGGTCTTTCTTGTCTTTAACTCCCATGATTTATCCTGAAAGACCAGCAGAACGTACTCCAAAGCCACACATGTGTGCGTACATCTCCTCTTTGGGAATGCTGTATTGGTTTTAGATTTCTGAATTCATAACAGCACAAAGCCAGATAATATTTAGATTTTGTTTCTGAAGATGTCCATAAATCAGCAGACAACAAAAGGGGGGAAAACACACCGATGGTATGATATCCTAGTATTTCCCAGTATCCTTGACACAGCAAATCAACGGTTTGAGTGAACGCAGGCTACAAATGGAACAGCAATCAAACAGAAATGTTAATGCAAATCTCCTATGCACACCGACACGGTAACAAAGCCATTGCGTTTTGTCATGATCCAGCCCTACCAGATGCTGATAGGAGTACACACTAACAATTTGTAAATATGCAGTGGGTGGGATTTTCAAGAACACCGGTCCCCATGCCACTCACATCAGCCACAGCCGCTCTGTGGGCTTCACCAGGAGGGAGCTCCTGAAGGTCCCATCCCAGCATTCACAAGGAAGCTGCATTTATTCAGCTTTCACCAGGCCCAGCCCCTCAGGGAGGCAGGCAGGCTCCCCTTACCTGAAGGGCTGGCTGCTTGTCATTCCTCTTCGGAGACTTTAATCCACTAACTTGCTGCTGCTGCTGCTGCTGTTGCTGCTGCTGCTGCTGTTGCAGTAGAAGCTGCCGTGCCACCTGGAGAGCCTGTGAGGAAAGAGGTTTGAAAAGAGTTTAGAGCAGACAGGGCATGGGGAGCTACATGCACGGCGTAGGGTCAAGGCACCCCTTGGTCATGTGGTACCTCTCCACTCCCAAAGCACCTCCATCGAGGGAAGCAGGGGCTTCCACAAACAGAAACAACTCGGCACTTGCATGCAATGGGGTGATATCCCACCACTGGATTCCCCAGTTTGGCTATGGAGAAAACCAGCATGGCTTATGTTCAGCTCCTGGGTGGGAGCCTTGAGTGCCTGCAGGAGTCCCGGGGTGAGGACCATACAGTTATTTTCATCCCCTGCTCAGAAGGGCTCAAAGCCCTCCTTGCTAGCGGGCAGGCTCAGTGCTAATGGCTTTCAAGCTCCACTCCCCCAGTGGGTCAGGTCAGGTTTACAGAAGAGGGCAGCTGTGTATCACTGTCTGCCCTCCCGAGCGCCAGAGAAAGTCAGGGAAGTTTCTGGAAGGCTATGGCAGGAGGAAGGGGAGATCAAGCGGCAGGCAGAGCCGTGCTGAGTCCCAGAGGTACCACACTGAAGGATGAGAAAGCTGCGAGGAACTGGAGTGAATGCAATGAAAAGCAGAGACAGCATCTCACACCCCCCAAAAAACCCACTAAGAGGTCATGATGGACCTGCCATGGGCACTTGGATGGGAGGGGGTAGAGCAGTGATGGGACAGTGCAGCCTCACAGGACAGAGGGGTGAGGGACATGATCCCAAAAGCATGAGCAGAGCACCATGTGATGGGGGATTACTGCAAAATTTAGTGCAAAGCGAGGGAAGAGCATCCCTGGACGCTGGAGCCAGCTGCTCTGCGAGGCCCAATTTCTTCATCAGGTGGGGAAAAGAAAGCAAGAGGAGATGAAACACAGGGGAAAAAAGAGACAAGGAGCAAGTCTCTGCCCTGGCTTCATCCTGGCTGCCCAGCCAGGGGACTGCCAGGATGATCCCTGGCTGTGTCACAGCTGAGGCTCCACTGGAGAAACCCAAGCCCGCTGCTCCTGGAGGATTCACCAGCGCCGGACTCGGGCTTTCTTGGTCTCCTTGGAGACGTTCAGTACATGTGTAGGTGGAAAAGTGGGAAGGCTGAAGACTTCATTAATGTAAAACAAGAAAAATAGTCCCTTTGCAAGATGCCTACACAGAAGGAGGGAAAAAGCCTTCCCCACTCCTACTGCGTATGCTCTCCGAGTGATTTAATTAATACCTATTTAATTAAGGAGTCAGATACACTTCAGGTTTCACTCGCTTCTCCAAGTTACAAAGTGTTTCATCTCAGTGCAGAACCACCGGGAAACGTTTGACACCAAGGACTGCAAACTCGGATCTGCCACCACTCAGTAAAACCTTGTTATTTTACGGCCTAGACCCATCTTCTTACTTTTGATGGGACATTCAGCAGCCTGGGGGGGCTGAAGAACCACCGCTGCCGGCCAGCAAGACAGGGCAAGCGGGGAGGAGAGACCTCACCATGCTCTGGCAGCGAGCCCTCCTTTCAAATTTAATAACAAGTCTCCACTGGATCAGGAAACTCTTTAAGGGTGGACACGATTTCCAACAGAGCTTGGTGCGATGAAGGTGGAATCAGATTTTGCATTTCAAGCTCGTCGGAGCTCAGCACACCCGCAGCATCTCTACAACAGTCCCTGTCCCTGTGAGGGGTGTGAGGAGCTGGCGGGCATGGGCACACACCAGGGCTTGCGTCCGTGCTCATACACACACAACCATCCCATCCCACCCCTGCCACCAGTCCAGCGTCAAGGACCAGAGGACCCCAGAGCCCACCAATTAACACAACGCAACAAAGGAAACCTTTATGCAGAGTGCTAAGTACGTTTAAAAAAATGTTGTTTTTACTGAATTAGCTTATTTAGCTGTTAAAGCATCTTCAAGGGTGGGCAGAGGCAGCAGAAATAAAACCTACAAGACTTAAGGGGATGGGCAACAAATACTCACTTACTTAACAGGGGTGTTGTATGGCTTATTTAATTAATGAATACTTGTAAAGCACTCTGAGTTGCTCAGACAAGAAGCGCTATACAGTACGAGCGCAACATATTATTATATATCATTAAGACTGGCTCTGCAGAAGAATAATTCCAGGTAAATGTGCAATCAAATGATCATTTTAGTTCCTAGTAATTAGATTCAATAGGCCAAAAAAACCCCACAGAAGCCTTTCTTTCATCATACACTAAACAATCAGAACATCCCTAACCTTTCAAGCTACAGCCTTTTTGAATAAAACATCATCAACTTATAGATATTATTCCAAAAAGAACCAGTCACCATATGTGTTGTCTCTTTGAAATACAGTTGCTATAGCAGACCCTGCATGCATTTCATGTGATATGATCGTATTCTATCCGTTCTGGCAGCTGAGTGGTTGCACAACTAAAATTGGCTGCCAGAAAATTTTGAAGATTCCCAGAACAAGTAGCCATGCAAGAAATGCCTGCTTTCTCCTCAAGCTGGCCACGAAGCTCTGTGCAGCTTGGCTGGGTGGCTGCTGCCATCACGAGCCCTTACTACAATTGACCCCACACCGATGAACATCTCTGCCCTCAGGGCCAGGCTCTCAATAGTAAGGCTCTGATGGAGCAAAGCCAGAGCTCTGTCCCTGCTCCAATCCCACATCCCCATACATCCGACCCTTGTGCAGGTTCTCCACTTGAGGTGACATCTACACCACCCTGCCCCATGTCCCGCTGGCACTTGTCCTGGCATTGAGACCTAGTGGGACCAGCAGTGGTAAGAGGCAGGGACCAGCATGGAAGGTGGAGAAGGGGGGAAGGAATGATTAAGAAGTGTGAGAGTAACAAATGAGTTGGCTGGAGGGACCATCATGGATACAAGGAGCGGGACGGACAGGCAAAGCAAAGGGAGAAATATGGAGAGAGGCAGGTGCAGGTGGGATGGTGGAAAGCTGACAGCTCAGGGGACTGCAGCTTGAGATGGCATTTCCCATCTCTGTTCTCTCAAGATTTTGCTCCTCTGCTTATAAATAACTAACAGCAATAAAAGCTAAGCATCACATGAGCTTGAGTTTAAGATGTGAAAGGTTGTTTATAGCTCAGATCTGGTTCTTCCTGAACATCTGCCTGCATCAAGTAGCTCCTGCATCCTTGGTGGTATGGTGAACCGAGATCTCAAGTCCCTCCGCCTTTCTGCATTCCCCTGCTCAGCCTTTCCTCCCTCCTCCCTCTGATCAAGCACCACTCCTGCCATTTCCAAGTCCCATCCACACTCCTTACACATGATGGGATGTGTACAACAAGGATGGCGAGCTCAGTCTGGGAAGCACCAGGCCTCTTCCATCTTAAATGCAAAGTATTTCGAGTCTGTTTGGAGCGCCTTCATGAACTCAGTTTCCTGCTGCTGGTTCAAGCCTGGTGGACACCTGCCCTCATTGCGCCAGCACATCCCATTTAATCCAAGCTGACAAGCACCACACCTCTACCCCCTTCTGTGGTCCCACGCAGGAGCTGCTCCCGCATGGAGTCCATCGCTGGATGCTGACGCAGGAGCCCTGCTGAGGCTGCCGATGCTGCACAGCCCTCCAGCAAGGATAGACAGGGAAATTAATTTGAGAGTGGAGTCAGTCCCACAACCTTCATCAGCACGGAGATGCGCGAGCAGGCCTGTACATTAATAAAGCTTCCTGTGGGAGTAGATGTTGCCTTTGATTTGCATGTGAATTCAATGCTAGTGAGAAGTGCCAGACTGTCAGACATGGAGACCAAAGTCTCTTATCTTTCCAAAAGCTTCTGTAGCAGTTTCCCCACATTTCCTTAATCATCTGCCTTGTCCTCAACTTACTGAACAGGCAGTAGAGACTAAAGCTGGATTCGGTTCAACTCCTGCTGCTGCCAAGTCCTGAAACAAGGGTGCCAGGACTGTTTACTGCTAGCCAACAGCTCTGCTAACATGGCCCTTTCCTCACGAGCAGGTGCTCTGACATCTCCAAGCTCTTTTCACACATTCCTCCCCATTGACATAGTTAAATCCTAAATCTCCACCACGTGCTTGGATGTCTGCAAGTGAACAATTCCTGGGGACTGTGGCAAACCAGCTCATGTTTGTGCATCCAGCAAACTGCACGTTGCTTCATGGGACCGGTAGAGACACCAGGAGCCCCCAGAACCACAGTGGTCCTTCAGATACATGGGCCCGTGATAACCAGCACCCATGTTGTGTGCCACCTATTTGCTCAAAGAGCCTGCAAGCCTGGACATGGCTGCTTGGGACAACCAGACCCAGCTGCCCATCCTGGCCTCCAGCAGCTGATCACACGGCATCAGTAATTGTCCCCCTCTCTGCACCAAAATACAAATAGGAAATCTTCCCACTTACTGAAGGAAGAGAAAGAAGAGCACCACCTAGCAAGAATATCTTCTGAGTGCCGAGGTTTTGGGCCACTATTGACAGGGATTTGAAGGGATGACATCAGTAAAAGGCTCGCTACCAACCGAGACATCTTGATTCTGCTCGTGCTACGCCTAAATGCAAGATACAGTAAATGAACTCCCGAGCTACTTTCTTATCCATTAGGAAATCACCCAGAGATAAGGAGATTTTCTGGCGTAAAACAGAGACCAGCAAAAAGGCAAGTGAGCCATTGCACAGACTCAGGATGATATTTCAGAGCCAATACTGGGCGACACCTAACCCAGGAAAAATTTTAACAGCACATTCACTGCGAGATGAATCCAGCCTCTTTCATCCAACGATGCCACAGAGTAAGTGGGAAGCCCCACTGAAAATTCCTCTCCCCATGATTAGGGAAGCGGCAACCATTTAACGTTTCCCAACTAGTTAAGCACCGTGGGGGGCGGGGTGGTGGTGGAAAGTATGCATTTGAGATGACCAAGACAATTTTCTTGCAAGATAGACAGAACGTGACTTGTTTGCCCAGCTGTTGTTTGCCCAGAACATCCGGCACTGTTATTACCCGAGTTGCTGCTGTAATCTGACACGTTCACGCAAGCGGCTCGATATTTCGGTTTCACCATCCTCTTTGGGCCAGTTCTGCTCCGAGGGTAAAAACACAGCCCTGCCTCTGGCTTCATGTGGCTAGGAACTCCTGATTAGGGAAGGGGGCTGAGGAAGGGAAATACACTGGAAAAAGAGGGTAGAGCTTTAAAAATAGAAATGCTGCTTAAATGCCATATACTTGCTTACAGTGTTAGTACATAAGGAAAACAGTAACAGGATCCAGTCCTATGGAGCCTCTTGCTAACTTGTTCCACCACTGCAGCCAGTACAACAAGGCAGCGACTCTCCAACTGTTTTTCCATCAGCCTATTTCTATTGAAGAAAAAGAGCTCGAGCTCCTCCCTTCCCATCTGCTCCAACCGATATTAATATCAATCAGCTATTAACTAAATATGAAGACCTACAGCTATAATGGGCCTGACTTTAAAGCCAGGAGAAGCTTGTTTCTCAACCTGAGGTTTATCAGGCATGGAAAGACTGATCCAGGGAACTGCAGGACGTATGGAAATGTATGTACATCGGAGGGTGGGGAGGCGAGCAACAGGCACGAGGATGCAAAAGAAAGCAGTGTCCCATCTGCCTGCCAATTGCCAGGGCAGTTGTGCAGCAATCGCCGCCTCCGAAAGGGAGAAGCATGCACACAGAAGTTGCAAGAAGAGCACAGAGCAAAATCCCATGTGTTTTTACAGATTCCTAAGGATTTTGGGCCCTTCCAGGTGGACAAAGCTGCCCATCAGGAAAGCAATTTGAGAAAGGAGGAAGGAAGTATTCCCAGAAATCAGAGATGGTCCCGCAGCCATCTGAAGTGTCCAAGCAGTAAATCTGGAAAGTTACTCACCAGCCAACACCATCATCTGTCCGTTATTTCAGTTATGGTCATTAAAAAGCAAAACACAACACAACAAGCAGAGAGGGATGAGACAGAACATATTTTAAGGGCAAAATCTACCCCTGGAGAAAACATAATGCTACCCCAGTCCCAGACTCTAGAAGCGAGATCTTCTGTGTTGATCTCCAAGCAATAGCAGCCAGCCAGATCCTTACAGGGCTAAGACCACTGCTAAGCCCTCCCCACCGTGTTGGAGGCGACACATGGCTTTGCAGCATCAGGCATGCAAGTTCTCCCACCATCCATTTTCCCCTGAGCTCTGCAATGGTTTTAGGCAGGGAGGGACCGCCCGGTCAGCAGCTAAAAAGAGGGATCCCAGCAGAGGCCTGGCCCACCTCTTAGAAGGGCTTCTTGCTTCCATCTAGTCTCGCAAGGCAAGTACCTTTGTTTCTCCTGGGTGGGATGAGGGGGGATTTAGACTCAGCCAGCAATCTCTCTTCTTTCTCAGCTCCCATCTGTCCTCACACCCCGCTCCACTCCACAGCTGCTCCCAGCAGAGCGGCAAGATGCAGCTCACAAGCCCGGATGCACCCGAGCTTCAGAACTGCTTCATGTCTCTCCCACTCCTGCCTCCTCTATCTCCTCTCCTGCGACACCCTCTTCTCCTGGAGCAGCAGATGTAGAGGAGCGGTGGTAGGAGGCAGACACGTTGGAGGGGAGCCCTGCTGCAGCTCTCCTCCGACAGGCTGAGAAGCCGCACAATGTGTGGAAAGCGGCGAGGAGCGGAGCAGTATGCAAAAAGGCAAAAAAAAAAGAAAATAGTGCAAAGCGACAGCAGTGGGTAGTGCTGTTCCTCTGGGAGGAACAGAACAGGGGGAGGTGAGAAGAACCAACTAGAGAGAATAGGAAAGGAACCAAAATGAAGAGGAGGAATAAAATGTAGAAGATGAAAAAAAGAGAAGCAGATGTTCTTACAGCACTTATTCCCTCTGACATTCGTACCCAGCTCTCTCATCTTCCTCCAGAACTGGGAAACGAGCTGCTACACGCTCCCTGCCTGTTCCCACCATCCTGACCCTCTGAGCCACACATCTAAATGAGCCAGGGTCAAGAGTCCCAGTGCTGCTCCCGGCACTGCAGCGGGGATGCCTGGGGACAATTACAGGCAGGACATGGGGCTCTGCTATGGGACACAGCCAGGGTTCAGCATCACCTGGTGAAGCAGCCCTGTTGTCCAGCTTCCTCACCTGCCTTGGATTCAAATCACCCCCACCTCATCCTCTTATTTCCTTGTTTCATTAAATAATCCTCCTCCATCTACCCTACACCCAACTCCACTCCACAGGTGGATGCTGTGAGCCAGGGCAGACACACTGCCAACTGCCTGTACCCAGCACCTTGCTCAGCTGTGGCTCCTCTGCAAGGCTGGCTCCATCCAAGGGGCTACCAGCCAGCTCCTCAAAGAGCAGAGCTTCAACAACAATCCTTTACTCAAATAAAATGATCAGCTGGCCCTGAAGGCTTTGCTTAGACGCAGCAGACTGATCTAGCCAAGTGACTAATGGGTGATTCCCATGCTGGAAAAAGAGAAGGGACCTGGAGGTCCCACATGCACAAACCCCAGCTCACATCCTGTCCCTGATGTGACGGGGGCAGGCTTGGAGCAAGGGAGCTGGCAATGTGCCTCATGCTGAAACATCTCCTAGAATAGTTCAGTCATAAGGAAAGATGAGTCTTTATTTTTCTTCCAGCAGGCTTAGTTTCTTTCCTCTGGAATAGATCCTGGCTATCAGTTGAGGAGATCCCCTCCAGAAAAAGGCACTGGAAACAGAAAACCTTTCTTCCAAACCCACAGGGTGGAGTTGCCTGTGCCCCAGTGCTGCTACGCTTCGTCCTCATGGGTGTGAGGTTCCTTCTGCTGGCAGAAGGATGAGCAGACTCCATGCTCCTGCCCTGCCACCCTGCAGCTCACCCCCCATGGCTACCAAGGTCCTTGCCCGCCAGCCCAGCTCTGCAGCAGCAGGGACCCAGCCCCACACAGGGGGACAACAGGGATTTGCCTCCAAAACACCTGATTTTGTGATCTATTCATGAATTCCACCAACTTGAGGGGAAAGGTGTTCAAGGTGTGTTTTTCAAATGCCCAGAGACACAAATGGGATGGATGGAAGGAAGGGGGCAGGTGGCGAGAGGCAGCAAGGTAAGAGCTCAAACACAGCAACCCCCTGAAACCTGTGAACCCCAAACCAGCCACAACAGTGACAACGGCTACAAAAATCCCGTTCTTGAGGCACAAATGAAATCCTCAGGCACTTACACTGTAAAAACACCTTCTGTCTCCTCTTTTTAAAGAGTCACAGTCAAGACTCATCAAAGCCATTTAAAAAGCATCTGGCAAAAAGTTCCCAAACATTAAAAATGGCTCTCTTTATTTTGGCATGTCAAGATTCACAGCATGTAGCGGTCTGTACCAGCAAGAAAGGAGGGATGGGCCAACACATCCTGGTAAAATGAGAAAGGATACAAATCTTGGCTCCCCACACAAACTGAACCAGAACTGAACTATGTCTGAGTGATGAAAAAAAACCTTATGGGATTTCCAGCTCGTTTCTGTAGGCTCGAGATCAGATTCTGAACTACTGTGTTTATCCAAAAGTGAACCAGACCTTTGAATATTTGGAGGACTATTCATTGCTGAGACGCGTTTTTCTTGGATGTCAAAAGCACAGGAAGTTCTCATATTTTTTAATAGAGAAGAGAAGAGGGATAAGGTGAAAAGAGAAGGAAGAGTGCCTTCTTGTTGCTACAACATAAATAGTATATTGCATACAGCTGCTTGCACGCTTCCCTGTGTGGCCAACAAAACAGGGAACATATTTTAAGCGTGTTTTCCAAAACACTGTATGACAAACTTGTACTCAAGAGGCTCAAGAATTAAAGCTCCTGACTGTGGACATCTCGCCATGAACTATCAGACACTCGCTGACGTTGGGTGAAGGAAGGAAGCCCAAAACATGGGAAACTAACGCTGCAAATTACACCTCTGCACTTCAAGCCTATGGCACAACCTAGTTCAGAACGGCTTCTAAAAACCTTCATTTAAAAAGATTCTGGTAAAGCAAAAATAGGAGAAGTTCAGAAGGAGGTGACAAAAATGATTAGAGGCCTCGGCAGATACGAGGAAAGATTGATAAGGGTGGGAGTGTTTAGTTTAGCGAAAGATGAGTAAGAGAGGAGATGATAAAAGTACACAAATTGTGACTCGGCCTGAGAAGGTACATCTGGCCCTGTTTGACATTTCTCATAACGCCAGAGAAAGAGGACAGTGAATGAAGTCAGGAAGCAACAACAACAACAAAAAGAATTAAACCAGATAAAGGGATTTTTTTTTCTTTCTTAATACACTACTCATAATTAGTCTCTGAAAGTTACTGTCACAAGAAATCACCGGTGCCAAGAGCATGGGGAGGATGCAAAGAAAGGATTAGATACTTGCACAGACAGTAATGAAAGCATTTACAGCTACCTTTGGAAAGATGAAAATATAAATCAGGGTGCAAGTGTTTATGCTTCAGGGCACGAGCCAACCTTTAATCGCTGGAGGCTAGGAGGAAACTTTCCCCCATGGACAGGTCCTCTAACTGTCCTTCACAAGCTCCCGCCCAAGGACTACAGCCAGGGCTAGAGACTCTGTCTGATGGGATGCAACCACTCCTGCCCCTCTACCTTCCTGGGGACTTCCATCCCAGCTCACTGACCCCAAACCCTGCTCCCCAACCCATCCCGAGACCCCTCTGCCCTCAGGGAGCTGCTGGCAGAGGGTGGCTGGCCATGTCCCCCAGCCCAGCCCCTGCCCACGTCACCTGGCCCCAAGCCACTCATTTCCTCTTTCTTCTCCGCATCACATTTAAGTTTCAGGTCCTTATTTTGTCAGCCCTTCCTCTCACTGGTATTTCGACTGCCATTTTTTCCTCCCTCAAAACAAAACCCACAGCTTCAGTTCCTGCCACCCATCTGGGCTCCCCACCAAGCGCTGACCCCCCGGAGCCGGCAGGTGAAGCATCCACCTCCTCCTCCCCGGACCCACCAGCCATGCACATACTCAAATGCAACTTCAAGATGTCAGGCAAATTTTCCTTTTTTAGATCTCAAGCCATTCCATGGAGGGAACCTCCATCCCCGAGGAGGAGCCTCCCGCCGATCCCGAACCTGCGGGGCAGCGGCAGTCAGGCGCTATTATGGACCACGGAGCTCATCAGCGCGCTGGAACTGACATGTGAGTCGGGCAGACAAAGAGAGATTCTGAAAGCAAGTCAGTCTATTAAATTTATACCTACCTGCACAATGTGAAACAAACCACATCTCGGCTTCCTTTCATGTGCATGACAGTCTTAACTTGTTTCTTTTAATCCCATAAAAGCAGCTAAAGCATGCAACATGCTTCCCAGAGATGAGGCAAACCTGTATTTTACTTCCTGACAGTGATTTAGTTTATAGGGTGTTGTGTTTTTTTCCAGGAAGATAATGAGCATTGTCCTAAGCTGGTATAACAAAGGAAATACTACACGCTACTGCTACCTGGCATTTAAAAAGGACTCCCATAAATTGACCCTGTCTGTAACGGACCAAATACAGCCACAACCCCTCGTGCTGCGCAAACACCGGTATTGGCAGCAGAAAGATCCCAGCAGCACTCTCTAAGGTCTTCTTCAGAAATCAGCACCCTTCTACAAATTCAAAGTGCCCCTCATTTAGTCAGTCATACCCCGAGCAGGACTAGGGAGAGGACCAGGGATGTGCTGAGGCAGAAATGAAGTATGCAATAAATCCAGTAAATCCAAAGGGGTGAAGCAGTAATCCATGGAAACGTTCCACACACGAGGGGGTTTTAAGTGCCTTTAATTCCCAGCTGCAAACCCAATAAGCTGCCAGAAGGCGGAGACCACCGAACACAAAGGGTTAATGGCCTTGCTAAAGAAAATGATACACATAATTTCCTTTTATCATAAAACAATACGTTTATTATTTTCTGTGTATCTGTTAAAGGGCACGGCCTTCTGAGTGGAAAACAAAACACAGCTCGGTCACATGTTTATTTGCTTCAGCTACTCCCTTTCCCTTCTGATAAATAATCAAACATGCCATCCAGAAAAAACAAAACCAGTGAGCTGGGAAATTTGATGGTCATCAAATAGACTAAGATACCAAGAAAAGCAGCCCACTGTTCCCACAGTGAGTTTTCTGCCCCACACCTACACTAACATCTGAGTAAATAACTTCAGTCACTCTTTCCATTTTCCCCATGCAATTACTCCTACTGTTAAACAAATTGTCCTTAAGGCAGTTGCAAACACCATTTTTTTTCCCTGCAAAGTAGAACAACTTCTGAACATTAAAAAGCCAGACTAGCAATATATTTTAAAAATATGTTTGTTGTACTTGCGGTTTGGCTGAACACACAGCTTGATTTCTCCCTCTCTCTCGTTTCTAGGAAGATGGGGGTTTACGGTTTAAAAATTTAAAGTGTATTTGGATCTCGGAGAGGCAGGAAAAGCCTCGAGGAGGATGGGTTTTCTCCACAGGGCAGGCTGCATATTTTCCCCTTTCTCTTAGGTTTCACTCTATATGAGCACCATGAATGCTCACCAAAAAGTTACCTGCTATTTCAGTGGACTTTTGGGGGGGGGAGAAACAACCAAGAAACATCAATTCATTTTTTAAGTCACTTGAACAGAGAGGGAAAAATCCAGCATAGTGTTGCAACACAGATTACCCAGAGGATCTACGCTGTCTTCCAACAACCCCAGAAGACCATTCCTACAACAACCATTAATACTGAAAAACTGCAGAGAAAATCCCTCACGTGAGAAGTTAACAACCATTACCCGGCGTGAGCACGCTTTCCCTTTCCTTTTGTAGTACCACAGGTCTAAACAATAGTAATATGAATGAGATAATAGCCATGCTTGTCTCAGCAGCCTGATTTTTATTAGCATGAAATTGGTACAAATATTAGCGAGGCTGGTTCGTGAGCGGTGCCAGAGCCATGATGCAAACAATTTGCAGAAAACAAAAAGCCACTCGCCGGGCATGCACCTCTCTCTTTTGCTGCCCAGAACAGCAGCCACATTTTTTTTAAGTTGGGGGTTTTTTTCAGTTTTTTTTTCTTTTCCACTTGTGCAAGGGCGAGGAGCAGCCGCAGCACCCTGCGAGCAGCAGGGATGGGGACACACGGCTGCTCCAGCTCCAGAGGGACGTCGCAAGGTGACGGGCGCCCCGACAGAGGACTTGGTCCTCACCACGGCTTGCTGAAGCCGTGTCAAAAAACCCACCCTCACTGTCAACACCCCAGCGAACAACCTGAACCGGCTTCTTTTGCTTTCAAGCTAAGCCATTCCCCTCTCCTGCTCTGCCAAGCTGCCCGCGCAAGGCAGCAAGTTAAAAGTTCAGCCCTGCCTGCACGCTCCTTTTCTCCGAGTGCTAGCAGAGAAAATGAAGAGTTTAACAGAGTAAGCTCTTACTGTCTGCCTTTAGATTTCCGTCTTCGCGCTGGAGATGTATTTCTGGCTGTTTCTGTGAAGCGGGGGCTGAAGAATGGTAAAAAGATGTTTGAATAAACAGGAAGTGCTGTGCAGCCGGAGCGCAGGCTGGAGGAGACGGCGCTGGAGCACTGCCCTTCGCCAGCAGCCACCGGGTCTCTGCCTCCACAGTAGCAACCTCTGCTTTTACTAAACGACAAAGAAACCGCAAAGCATTCCTTCCCTAATTCCTCCCTTGCCAAGTGGTGAGATCGGCCGGAGCTCGCAGGTAATCTCCGAGTTGGGGTCAGCGCTACAGCCAGGCGCAAAAATCGCCCAATTCTGCGTTATTGAATCCCCCCCTTCTGAAAGCAGAAACATGCAGAACTAATTACGTCCCCAACCAGACCGAAGAGCTGCAGAAAGCACACCTCGCTCCTGCATCTAGGCAAATTCATATTTGCACGTAAGTCCAGCCAAGCTTGACTTTTCTACCCTCTACAGAGCTGTAACTTGCTCTCCAAACCAGCTCGCAGGGCTGGCTGGGCTTCAGAGCTATTTTCTCTTTAACTGCGTGAACTGAAACGTAAACAACCACCCAAAAAACACAACTTGTCTCGGGCGCGGGACTCGCATCCAGCATCTCCAGCAGCATGCCTTCATCAGCCAGGCAGATGCTTCCCCTTCGTCGTCGCCTCCTTCCCCTCCCTAACACAAACCACCTATTTCAGTGGAGATGACTAACTAACCGTCTCCCCACCCAATTATCGAAGCCCTGTCTTCTGTCATATCGGTGACATGACACAGATATTGTCAAGAAAAAGTAAACTGAGGCTGGCACTCGAAGGCAGCTTGTGAAGAGATGAGCAGTTGAACAGCCATATTCAATAAAAAAGAGGAACAGGATTCCTTTAGAAAATGTATTGCTGTTGTGGCAACGTGCTGCTGCCGCTGAAGGGACTGATTTGTTATTTAGCATGTAGTCTTGGACTGTCTGTCATTCTGGGTGCTAATGCTCTGCTAAAATAACTCATTGGGAGCTGTCAGTGGGATGTTTACATAGGCCCCCAATCTTTTCTTCATACAAGGAAATTTTTTACTGGAATTCATCTTCTTTTGATCTCACATTCAAAGCAACAGCAGCTTGATAGACATGCAAGTCTGAAAGCAAATCCAGACGCTGAAGATAAACCGCCAGAGTATGACAGGCAGGAGCATCTAAAGCTTATAAAAATGAAGAGAACAGCATGTCGTCTGAGTATTACAATAGCAGAAATCAAGAGACATATTAGGTGGAACTGATCAGCCACAAAAACAGTTCAAAAGGCAGATCATAGAAACAGAAGACTAAGCTAGGGGAAAAAAAAAAATGGGAAAGATCTGCTTTACAGAGGCATCACCTCCCTTCTGAGCACCACAGCGCTTCCGCTCCAGCACGTAAACTTCAGGGGAAAAAAGAGGAGGGCTTGCGCCATCTCTCCTAACTCAGCAGTTCTTACCTGCAGCTCACCAATTAATTTGCTGAGTGTATGTTTCAATTATATGTTATTCAAAGTGAAATTAAAATAGGACACCGTGCCACTCGTGTCTAGCCCAGTCCTCCAAAACCCCACAGGGATGGGGAATCTGTGCCTCGGCATTGGGAAAGAGGGGAACCACATCCCCCTCCCCCCAGAGCAAGAGAGGCCCTGGCCTCAGCCCTCACCACCATTTTAGCTCTGGTCTCTTTCAGAGGCTTGGGATGCTCTTGAGCTCTCCCTCTCCCACCGGCACAGAAATATTAGTTGAGAAGGTAATTTTATTTAAATTGAATTACGTGTGCCACAGAGGCCATAGATATGTACTGAAGATGGAAACAATTGCTGAAACTTTCTCTAGAAACCCATACATTTTTAATTTTTCTTTCCCAAATAAGCTTCTTATTCTAATTGAAGTCAGCAAATATAATGAAAAAGTAATTCTCAAACAATTTTGTACTTAGAGCTGTTTGTTAACAAACACTGAACGAGCAGCAGTGTTAGGTTAAAGGGCAGCAGGATTCCACATTATAATTTAGCCTGCGGTTATTTCTGATTAAGAACACCCTCCGGGACAGCAAAGCAAGATCTTCTTTTGCAGCAGGCATAGCTTTTAAAATTAGCCTCTTCTGCATAATAAAACCAACAGGAAAACTGTGGATTTAAAACTGCATTAACCAATTTGAAGTGGTGCAATCAGTTTGTGCCTCGCTTGCTGCAAAACACCGCTCCCTGCCTCAGTCGAGTTACAAATGTAGAAATGCTCCCTGGATCCTGAAACTGTTGTAAGAAAGTCACCTTCTGTCATGCTTATGTAGCTATCTAATGTGCTAAAGGCTGATTATTTATCTTTAAACTGTACTAGTTTAATCTTTTAAGGTCACCACTAATCTGCTCCAACCTTTTAAAAAATAGCAGCTTTCAAGACTTACTGCTGGAATCACTAAACTCAACGCTGAATGTCATTGTAACGGATACATTAGCCAGAATGAGTGCAGTTTTACAATCTAAACATCAAATATAAATCCCCACCTAAATGAGAAGAAAAATATGATCTCCATGCCAGGAGAAATGTCAGTAAATAAGAGCAACCTCGTGTTCTTTCACACAAATACAGTTCCAAGTCATGTTGCTCTTCCCCTCCCCATCCCTTCCCAGGGCAAAACAGGCAAAACTTGGGTATCATTCAAAGGATCATTAGGTGCTTTTTCTTTATTTTTCATGCCTGCTGCAAAGCCTCACGACCGCATTTGGATAAGTCCAAAACCCCCCTCGCAGGGCATTTGTGTGTGTGTGCTGCACAGTGGCCCTTCTGTAGCCCTTTTTCTTTTCCCCTAGACTTCTTCTGGACTTGAATGTCACAGTAGACCTTGAATGTGAAATGGCTTCAAGCTAATTGCTTTAATTGCTTGAAGATGTGCAGGCAGGTGAAACCCGATCCCCTTGGCCATTGTAGAGACCAGGAACAACAGAGGAATGTTTACATAGTGGTTTGAGTTTAATAGACAGTAGAGCTGAGTTTCAGACAGCTAGCAAAAACACAGCTAATAGGTGACCTCTTAATGTAGTCCTCCTTTTTAAAAACAAAATACAATTTCATTTTATACAAGGCGATGTCCCTAAATGCCAAGGTTATCTGCTTGACTTTTTGAGTGAGCACGCACTGCGTTGCACCTGACATTTACACCAGAAACTCTATCCTCAATGCACTTCCCTCTACCTTAAAACAAAAAGCACTTTATGTGTCAGTCACCTTACAAACAGATTAGAGCCGGATGGGGTTTCCTAGTAAAGTGCAGTCACTTTAATTTAAAATCGAGGGGTTTTCACCACTGTCTTACTCTTTTTGCCCCAAAAACACATGGCAGGGGATGGAACCTGAAGCAGCTTCCCCACTGCATCCCTGCATCCCCTCACCTGGGCACTCTCACCCTCCAGCAGAAGCCCTTGATGGGCTCTCCTGGAGAAGCCAAGTATGACATTTAACAACTTTCACTGCTTTTCCAGAGCTTCCAGTACATTTGCTCCACACCATACAGACACCAACTGGCTGCACTGCACTTCTGCGAAGGCTCAGCTTGGTTTAACCCACGGCACAAACTCAGCAGCTCTTCCTCAGGCAGAATTCCTCCTGCCCGAGAGCTGCAGCATTTGGGGTCACTGACAATCAAGGCTTGCTTTCCAAGAATCATGAGGCAAGGAAAACACAGCTGAAACCAGCCAGAGACTGGTGAGCACATATAGGACACGTGTAGAAAACCAAGCAGAAAGCACTGATTTTGGCAGTGGTGGTAGCAGCAAGGTATTTACTGTAAGTCCCAAAAAACCAAACACTGCAAATAGGTAATACCTAATACTCACTTTGCCAGCACAGGCACTTCCAGTTTTGTTGCCAATCTTAAGAAACGGGTAAATTCCCTTGCATTGGGTGAATATCAGAGAAGGGAAGGCCAAATCTGCCTGTATTTAGTACCAACAAAAGGAAAACAATTGTCAACCCCACAGCCCTGCAAGTAAAGGGCATTTCCAGGCTGGTCTTGGCAATTCTGCTCAGCAAGTTGCAAATTCTCTAATACCTCATGCTGAAACCACCACACCCTCAGGCAGAAGTGAACAGAAGCAGGAGGAAGGCTTCTCCAGACACTTCTGGATGCAACCACGGCTTGCAGGAAAACAATAGACACTGGTCGCTCTGCTCTACCTTGCCTGTTATTCCCAATCCTCAGAAGCAAATGAGTAACTGATCTTAAATAATACAGAACAAAGGGAACAATAGGAGCTAGGAAGCAAGCTGGGATACTTGGGAACATGACTGTCTGTTGAGAAACGACCTCGCCGGCATGACACGAGTTATCATCCCATGTCCCCCCACATCACTTCCAAAAAGCTCAAATTCCAAAATTCCAGCGACCATGGGGTTTTAATATTTTTTTTCCATATGCACCAAAAGAGGAAAAAAAAGTTCAGAATAGAAAAGAAAAAAAAAAAAAAAAAGCAGTGTCAATTTAAAGATTTAGTATAAACCAGTTCAAGCCTGTGGGAGGAACGCTAAGTGGAAAAAGTAAACACGGTCCCCCCAAGTAGTTCCCCGGGCAGCCGAGCAGGCAGCCAGTGCCTGGTACCGCCGCTGCCCCGCGCCCGGGGAGGTCAGCCCAGCTATGCTAAACTGACAGGTTCAGTTTACAGCAGGCCAGCACTTTGTTTGGATATACTGGCCTTGCTCACCGCCAGCTTAACAACAGATGGCTCAAAAACTTTCATTATGTTGCAGAGGGCTGAACTGCAAACAATCGGGGAAAACTGTGAGAAGTTTAACTCTCTGCAAGCCGAGCGGGGAAGGGTTCGCCTTCCCACTCCCAGCCCGGGCATGTGCGCCTTTAAATTAATTAAAGCGGGATGGGATGATTAATCATACCTGGGCATGGTGCTGGGGATGCTCGGAAAAAAGAATTCACGGTTTGACAAGGTCATTTCAATAAAAGTAGCATTCCAGAAGAAAATGGACTTTGACGGATTGCAAAGCTGATTTTAAACCTTCCCCGAGCCTGTGGCTTCGGGAAAGTTTTCCACAATAATAATCCAATTGGGGCTTCTCAAGTGCTTGCCGAGGAGGGTTTTTCCATCTCCAGAAACAGAGGCTGGGTCCCTTGAATTCCCACTTCAAACTTTCACACCTGAGAGCAAGAGAAGGCCGCCAAATAATCTCACACACAGATCTGAATGTGATTTATCCAAATCTGTGTATAATTTAAATATTCATTAAATTGATTCGACTCATATGCACCCTAATATCTTTTAACGCTCTAAGGCAGGTTATAAATGCACCTTCCGAGGTTTAATTCAATTGTCAATCTTATATACATCTCATCACTGGAAACGCATTATTTTATATTATTCAAGAAATGAACAAATCTGTTTTCCACAAATGTATTTTAAAAGCGCCTCTTTCCTGTTATTGAAAGAAAATTGTGTTTATTACTCCTTTAGCATAGTGTAAACTCATAAACGTCAACAGAGAGTACAAGGAAAACTGTCAACTAAATATTGTTTCCTTCATGAGCTGCTCTTCCAAGTCAATTACGCCTTTCAACTTCTGGGGCATTGTATGATAAACTGGCAGTAAAAATCATTCACATTAATATACCATGGTGCCTTGCCTGCAAAAGGTAATTAAAGAAGTAAATGACTCATAAGAATAGACATATTAGCTGCAAAATGAAAGGCAACTGAGCTGCCACATGAAAATATGTACCATTAAGATACTGCATTTTCATATTCCTGTAATCAGCTTCAGTAGACTAATGCTTATTTAATCCAGTTCTCTGCTAAGTCCATCAACAACTGTTTTTTGCTGTTTTCTCCTTGACTGAACATTATGTGTGCAGGTTTGGAATAAATACTGCAATAAGATTTTTGCATAGTCAATTGAAGAACAGGTTTTTTATCCTCTAAAAACTATTTTTCTTTCCCACCAAGAGGAATACAGCAGAGAAGGATACCACGAACCCCCCCTGTTTTCTGGGGTTATTTCAGTGTTGATATGTTTTGAGTGAAACGTACACCCTGTTGTGGAGTTCCCTGTTTTGATTTGTGAAACTATTATTAGGAAAAACAAGCCTAATGACTCCAGCTTCTAACTTTCCTATTCTTCACGTAGGAAACACTTTGCTTTGTTAATGCAGGTTTTCATTAGGGTTAGAAAAATGATACTGGTTTACTCTTTCTCAAGTCTTGGAGGCAACGTGGGGAGAGGAGCTGAGCAGGCACCACTGGGCTGACGGAGATGGAGATGCAGGCTGAGGAGCCCAAGGGGCATCAACTCCAACCATGCACATCCTAACGAGGTGCCCTCCCCAGCCCTGACTTTTGGAAAGCTTCAAATGACAAAAGACCCAAACTCCAAACCAACAGACACCATCCTGGCATCCCACCCTGGAAGTAGGACCTGAGCTCTGCACCAACATGATCCTGATTTTTGGGGACGGCCTTCGCTGGGAGCTCGTCCTGCCTTCACAAACCACCCCTGCTTTTTGGCCACCCTATAAATCCAAGCCTTTTGGTGAAGGGTGTTGGGTTTACCTTCCCAAGCTGTGTCCTCCTCCTCCCAAGGGGATGGCAGGGAGATGGTAAAATGCAAAGAACAAAGTACACTTGTCTCTATCCTCCAAAATAACACCCTACAAAACTCATCCTGTTTGTGAGCAGTAATTAAAATATTCTTTTCATCACAATAATAGCTCTGCGAGGCCAAGATCCAAACTGCTTTTGACTGCACAGCTACCACAATTATTTCATTTTCTAAAGTACGGGGTGGAGTTAACTCCAGTATCTCAGCTATCGCTGTGGTGCGACTGTTGGCAGACGCAGACTTTCCTAAATGGCAGCCCCTGTGTACGTACCACCCACCCTTTATTTATTGTGCCTGACAGAGGTTTATCCTTGCAAAAAGAGATCTTTCAATAAAAATACGAACACAATGCTTTGGAACCTGCAGTGTATGTTGCTTATTTATCACTAGCAGTATGAAATAGTACGAGACTTACAACGTAGGATCAATCATTATTTAAACTGTATTATTGCTTCTCCATTTGAGCAGACATCACTTTGTACCCACAATTAATGAGCTCCAGTCCTTTTTCTAATTAAGGAACAAAGGTTCTTATGTGCAGAGTATAGAGTGACACTGTCTAGAGAACACACATTTAAATAGGAGAGAATCCTTCTAATTACCTGAAAATAGGATTTTTAATACCCAGGAACATAATAGGATCATGAAATTACAGTATTTCCAACAGCATTTACAAATAAGTCGTTACAAAAAACTGGTAAAAGGCAATAATGCATCCCTAAAAATAACGGGACCTTATGGGGACTGGTACCTAACACTTCCATATTTGTGTAATTAACCTTTATGCTTCGATACAGGGAAAACACAATACAGAAATTGTTATATATATGTGCATACATAGAAAAAAATAATAATAAAAAAAGAGTCTGCTATTAGAGCATAAAATACTTTAGGCTCGCACAGATTAGGATCCAAACACGTAATCAAGGAAGTCAGAAAGGTAACCTGGCTTTATCCAGTAATTAGGGCTGTTAGAAATAGGATACTGTCTCTTAAAAGTGTTACAAATATACCGCACTACTAAATAACCTGCACTGCTGGGAAAGTATACTTGCTATCAAGGGCAAAGCTGCTATACACTGAGGTAACAGTAAATGACAGACTGTTGTTCAAGTCCATTAGCTGCTATGTGATAGGAGCACATTCACTAGCACACGACCTGTGAAAAATCTTAGATCTCTTTAAATCTTTGAATTGGATTGCTGCATTAATTCTTAAGAACTGCAATCCTTCAACCAAGTCAAATTACCCTCATTAACAGGGGAAAAACTGCCTCTGCAATAAGTTAAAAAAAAAAGATATTTATTACCTATAATCACTTTCACGTACTTCACCTGGAAGTGTGACAAACTGGGACAACAACTTCAGAGCAGAGGCTGGCACCGGTTCAGCCGCTGGTGGGTCGGGACAGAGGGGACGCGCGCGCCGTGCACGCGTGTGCGCTCTGCGCTGACATTCAGCATCAATAAGTGTGCCTCTTGGAGGGAAAAAACCTCAATGAATGTTCTAAGAAAAGAAAAATCACTAAGAATAAGCACAGGCACTGAAGCGATCTGTGTGTGTGCCACTGAAATAACCGCAAAAGAGAAGGGGAAATTCTTCAGTTATTCAAGGCTTGATTAGAACACTACTTCATAATTAGGCATGTTACAAGTATTGTCATCAACCAGAAAATTCATGTACTAACTAAAAGGTCTCAGAAGCTGGTTCAAGCCTTCTATTCATTAACAACATCTGCTATTAATGTTTAACCCTCATAAACATGCACCAAACGTTCAGCATTCAACAAAGATGAAAAATAAATATTTTGTTGTTCTGTTTTATCTGCGTGGCGATCTGTGCGGTTCTGCGAGTATCAAGAATCACTGAAAGGGCCATGGAGATAATGGACAAATATTTGGTCTTTGCTGGAAAGCTCCATCAGCTTTGCTCTTTCTCCAGCCCCCGCTTCTCTGCACTTCAGATGTTACAGCTCCAGAGCCAGGCCGGCGCAGCACAATAAACAGCAATGCAAACACACACGTACACCTATACGATGGTACGAACCATTTATTTTAAAGGCGAGACTCCCCGGAACAATTTTCAGGCCAAGTGTTTCAAAGGACCCTCTGTTTAAATTTTTTCTGATTTAAAAATGAGCATTTCTGGGGATGGAAGATTGGCTGCGGAACGGGGAGCTGAGTCAGTCCAGGATCCAGAAATGAGAAACAGAGCGTTTCATCTTTACTACTCCGAGCCCAGCTGAGAGCCCTGATCTCACAGTCAGATCCTAATGGGCAGATCTTTGGAAGGGTCTTTGGGAAGACTCATTTCCACCACCGTGGTTTTAATGTAAGCGTAGCAATCTGCTTGTGCAGGCTCATTTACAGCGCAGAGACAGAGCTAAGTGGTGAGCTAATGCGACCCTCTAATGACTCCTGGGAACGTCTCAGGACATCCTCAGTCCCCGTCCCTCTTCCCAGAGTGGCACATGTCCCTGCCTGTCCCCACAGATAGCACTGAGCTGGCAGGTCCCACAGCTCCTGCCTCCTCCTGCCCCGCACACCTTCAATGCCCCCATCCCCACGCCAGCCGACCCCTGCATCTCCGCAGCGTCCCTGGTGTCAGCGTTGGGCAGGTGAAGATCCAGCCTGTGCTCATCCCAACCCTAAGATTTTTAACTCACAGTAATGCCAAAATACAAACCAAACCACAAAAGTAATGAAAAATACAGCTCTTTTTGTCTTCAAACATGACATTCATGGCGGATTCACTGTCTGCATGTTGCAGCACGCTCTATTCTTAGCACCGTGCCTTTTAAAGTTAGGCCCATTATTTTCTACGGTGTATCAAGATCAGTATGTATAACATATGCCATATTGTTGACACTTCCCTGGATGTACTGCATGCCATATGCCTAAAGCACTAAAAGGGGTGATGAACAGAGTGGCAATACTGAGAGGAGAACAAGATACACCGAGCATGCTGAATGAATTCAGTTATATAATTCAGCCAATAAGGGTTTCCATACATTTCACAGCATCACAGGATGTTAGGAGTTGGAAGGGACCTCGAAAGCTCATCCAGTCCAACCCCCCTGCCAGAGCAGGACCAC
>VZRW01013814.1:668607-716107 GCA_013398125.1 Aegotheles bennettii
ACTCCCTTCATCACCTCTGCGGCTCTGCGTTGGACTCTTTCAAGCAGTTCCCTGTCCTTCTTGAACTGAGAGGCCCAGAACCAGACACAGGACTCCAGATACAGCCTCACCAAGGCAGAACAGGGGGGAGGAGAACCTCTCTTAACCTACTGACACCCCCCTTCCACAGGGGCACCTGGGGAGGCAAGGCAGGCCAGGAGGACACTCACCTTCTGCCACAGCCACGAACCTGCCTCTACTCACCCCTTCCATTTAGGCTTCCATCTTCTGGCTGATGGGGGCAGGACACAGGGGCCCCTTTTAACAATCTCCTCCTTCCCCCCATCCCCCCTTTTTTTTTTTGCTTCCCTTGTATAAAAATGAATTTAAAAGCTTTCCGCTGTGAAAAGTTAACACGCTGGACACGTATTAAAAGCAAACATTTAATCACAGTGGGCCCACCAGGTCTAAAAAGTATACATGTAAAGATAGATCATATATAATCACACCAATAAAACAAACAAAAAAGGACAATTCGTACGTTTTAGCAATAAACTAAAAAAATAAAACATACAGCTCTGCTCCTGCTTCTACTTGTCCTTTATTTTACCTTTCATAAATCTACACTCCAAGTCCAATTCTTAGAACTAGGGAAGATGTCATCTTGCCCATCTTTAAAGGTTTATTTACTAGTTTCCTTACTAAGAGTTATTATTTGAAGAACCCAGAAACTAATGCTCTCTTACACTACAGTATTTTTGTCCAAATCTTCTGGAACAGATTATAAAATTGAAATGCAAGAAGGAACACAGCCGAGTTATATTTATAACAAGAACGCTGCTCTTCTTCAGCATCTGATACATACACATGTGTATCCTCATTTCCCTGCCATCCCTCTGCACACTCTAATGGGCACACTAGCAGCATACTTGTCATTTAAAAAAAAAAAAAAAGAAAAAAAGGAAAAAAAAAAGAAAAGGAACTGACTCATCACAGAGAACAGTTTTGACAGTACTTGCATGCAAAGCCCTGGCAGAAAAGCTCGAGCTACTCGGTTCACCACTTGCGACCAGCTACAAATGACACAGCTTGGACTGAGCTAACAGCCAGGAGAAAGGAAAACACGCAAACTCTCGGCGTGGGTCCAGGCTGGTTGCACAGATGCACCCAGGGCTAATCTCCCAAGTTTAGTTGTTGGTACTATGTGCTACCTGGAGGAAGGAAAGGATCTGGGATGTCTGCAAAGCAGGTATCGCTACAGGAAACTCCTACCAACCTTGCACTGCCAAGACACCAAAAAGGTTCCCAGGACAAGGGAAGAGCATTGCAGGAACGCCTGGCACGTGCACAGGGCACTTCCAGGGGGAGCATCCCGCCCGGCACCGAGCACGGGCGATGTGTGGGGAAGCAGGTTGTTCTCCTGGTGTATGGGGAGCACAGCCATTCCTCACAGGGATGCTGCTAATGCTCCGGAGCTAATGATGCCACGCAAAGCTGAGGCTTCCCCATCCTCTGTCATTAGTGCCACCATATACCCACAGGCAATGGATCAAAGGGGCTATGAGAAGATAAGGAGAATCCATTTTGATTTCAAAACATGAAAATTCTGGCATAGTTGATCACTAAAGATGATCAGCCCTGTTATGTTTCAGCCCTTCAGTGTGAAGGGGAATGTTGCATTTTAAAAGCAACGCACAGATGTATTTATTTGAGCAAGCAACTTCATTAGCAGCATTAAAAAAAGTAAGATGAACACGGGACTTTTGTTAAAGTGGAAGGCAGAATCCTCTCCGTGAAACACATCAAAGAAGGAAAACACATGCTGATGTTTAAAAACAGTCTATGTCTAATACAGAACATTGAGACTTAAAAAGACCACCCCAACCACCCCTCGCTTCACAATATTTTCCTTAGAAACAAACCCAGCATTTACTGCTGACCAGGAACTGGCTGTCACTGCCCGTTCAAAGCACCACTTGCATAATCCACTAGTAACGACTCTGATAAAAATATATATACACAAATTCCACACTGTCAAAATTAGGACAAGTGGAAGTTTTGTGAGTGGAAACACTTGCACTTCTTCAGCATCAGGCTGGAAGGCGAAGGGTATGTATGTCTCAAAAAATGAGAGGTAAAGGTTTGGAGGAACATGTCAGCTGTCTCTGGGGGAAAACAAATCAAATCAAAACAAAACAAAAGCTTCGTCTTGCAAAAGCCACAACTGTGCAGCTATTTGCACGGGGAACCAGTGAACAAGCACCACCTCCTGTCAGCAGCCCAGGGGTTGTGCCTTCAGTGCAACGCGCTTGGCCACGCGACGTCAAGTAACGGAGCAAAAAAGCCTTTTACCTTCTGGTCTCTAACCCAGGGCTGGGCCAAGGAGAGTATAGCCAAACTTTCTACTAGCTGTTGGCGATGTTAGCTTGATGGACTTCATCCAGTTCCTTGTGGACTACTGTCCATATTAGGAAAAAATCCCCACTTGACATTGGCGCTGGGATCCAGCCCTCTCCCAGCCACCGGCAGCGTTACAGATTTTTCCACGGAAGCCAGGTTGAGACACAAGGACTGCAGCCACGCCAATGAGCCCATGATCCCTCCTAATTAATTTCATATAAGGCAAGAAACAATCCTACCAGAGCTAATTAAAACATCTCTTGTGCTTGCACTGTAAAAAAAAAAACCCACACAACAACACATGGGCAACAAAAACAAAAGTAAAAAAAATCCCCTAACCACTCTGCGGAGAATTTTGTTTCCTTTTTCATGCGGTGCTGGTGACGTTCACAGGAGAGCTCAGAAGGGTAAAAGGGCATCGCTAACATGGCAGCTGTTTAATTCCACCAGGCAGATCCCCGAGACCTGTAACAAGCGTCTGCTTCCTACCCATCAGGCCATTAATCACTGAGACTCCTAAAAGGTTCAATTCATGTGTCCACTCTGAGAACTCATGAGATGCCTGATAGTCATATGTCATTTGAGAAGGGAACAAAACTGTATTCTTCTCTGAACTGATGTAGCTCCTATTACCAAGAGACTCTCTCCCTTGGGAGCAACCAGAAGAGAGAAATGAAGGAGAGCTGACTCAAAGCCCTGCCTCGCAGAGACACATAATTGATGCAGGAGGGGAAGAGAGTAAATAAGGAATCTGCCACTACCCTTATTTTGCCAATAATCTGGGCAATTGGTAAAAGGATTTTGAAAGTGGTGAAAAAAAATCTTCAACTTTCAATAGACACACCCTAGACAGACGGGCTGCCCTCCAGCAGACTGCCTTCCTCCTTGGATAAGAGCTTGGCAAAAGCAAAGGAGGCTTTTGCCATCTTAAAATGAAATAATTTCTACTACTGATTAACCTCACTCTTCTTGGGACCCTTTGAGGGACTGGAGGTGATGCCTAGGCACCATGCATGCTCACAAATCCTTTGCTTCCCTTGATATCCACTGCTTCAAAACCTCGATCCTTATCTACTGATGCTCTTAAGAGCCTGGGAACGACCTACCTGGGAGACAACTCCAGCTCCTCCCCACTGCACAGCACCTAGCATAAACACATGGGGGTCCTGGGTGCCCCGGGGGACCCAGGCTCTGCCTTGCTCGGGGCATGGCAGCAGTGGCACCCCACCCCCTCCCCAGATCGGGCTGAAATGTGACACATTTATACATGGTTTGACAGCACCATTTCCCAGAAACGACAACTGAAAATAAAAAGAGTATGAAAAAAGGAAATACATACTTTTGCACCTTAAAAAAAATAAATATATATAAGGTCATATCACTCTGCATTCAGTGGAAAATTAAGAAAGAACAAGCCATCATTTATCCTGCCCTCCTGCTTCTTAGTACTGCTTTTCTTCATTTAATTACTGCTCTATCAGGTAAACTAATAGATAAAACAGACAAAACCATAAAAACCTGAAAGCACCTCACCAATCGTTTCACATCCTCATTAGTTTTCCTGGAAATAGTCCATGCCCCAATAGAAATGTTATCCAAATTCTTTTTTTTCCCCCTCTACAAAAGTCAGCAACAACATTTTTTTTCCTAAAACTAGACAGTGAAACCAAGTTTCAGGCATACTCACTGCCTTTCTCACTGGCACCTTTTGATCTCTGAGGCTTTAGAAACACTAAGCTGAACTGATCTCCTGCTGTAATTCATGATTACCAATTCACAGCATTTTTCAACACTCTGTAGATGCCAGCCTGCTGCTCAGGAGTTAGCATACAATTGAAAAATGCTGAAATTTGTTAGCCAATTGAGATTATTGTCAAAATTTTCCCCAATTCTCCCAAGTGCTACAAAAACCATACTGAGCTGCTGCTGTTACTGGGGAGCCAGTTTGGATGCTTGGTGCTGCACAGAGCAAAGAGGAGGCAGAAGGGGCTGCTTTCAAAGGGTTTACCATGTTGAAAAGTGGTTTATGATACACAAACAGCCCTTTTCAGGTTCAGAAATCCTCTTTTCCCATTCAGCATCACCGTTATCCCTATTGGTTTCATTCACCTGCAGCTGCTTCCCAGCAGGCAGAGACAAAGCGTGGCTCTCCGGGCAATAGCCGTGCTCAGCCCTCACCTCCTGGCATCAACTTCTCACTGCCACGATCTCCCTGGGACACAGCAGAAATGCAAACGGCCACTGCTGGCCACAGCTCGGTCCCAGCCTGAAGTGCAGCCCACGGAGGGGGCGACACTGCCTGTGCGCAGGGTAATGGGGTCATCCCAGCAGCCACCTTTGTACCCAGAACACAATCCTGGCTATTGTTCTACAGTCACGAAAAATTAAGCTGGACGGTTAAGATTTCCCACTCCGAGTTGTGGTATGAGGCCCTGCAGTACATTTTGCTCTTGTGGCTTTGCCTATGGGACCTTGAGCAAAGGAAGCCCACGCTGGGAGTGAATATAAAATATGGGACCATGCAGGCTGGAGAGAAAGTTAACCAGAAGCGTGTGAATTAAAGTAAGTGTTTCACCAGTGATGCTTCATTAAGCTTGTGCCCCGAGTTCTCTTGCAATCTACTAATAACACACACCTCCCCTGAAATGATCTTACAAGTCCTTCAACACAATTAAAAAGCCTCTTCACCACCACCCAGATTTTACAGATGTAGCAACTAAAGCAGAGAGATGAGAAGAGTTCAACACTCCAAACAATATTAATGAACTACAGAGATACACAAGGAGTTTTGAGCATTTAAAAGTAGCATTAGGTGCAAAAAAAAATCTTTCCTCTGCTTGCTTACTGACATAACTAAGCTCAAACACTTTCTGGTCCTCTCCAACATAATGAGTGGATTTAGAAGTTGGTAAATCCTCTCTTTTTGGTGCTGAAAACAAAACAAAAAACGTTCCTTTTAATCTTTAAACAACCGTGAGACAAGTCTAAGGAAACATTTCCCTATATCCCTGTTGGCAGGGAAGCATGCCAAAATACCAGCATCCCACCAGCTGAAGCCTGGCTGTGCTGCACATTAACACCACCCGTGGGTCCTTCACCCAAAGAGAGGTCTCGCAGCAAAGCCCAAAATACTCCCCAGGCTTTGGAAAAGTTCAGGTCCAGATCCACAGCCACGTTTTGCACCTCAGGTTTACATCTAAACCCAATATAAGGATTCTCTTGACTTCTTCCAAAGAATAGTCTTTTAAGACATAAGACTCAAGAACCAATAAAAAAGGTAATTTAACAATATCTCTAGTGTGTCACCAATCATTTAAAGGGCCTTGAGGCTGCTGCATTCCCACTACAGTATAGCAGCTTTCCCACCCTGCTGGTTTTCAATTGACACCCTCTGTGTTGATATTTTTTTCCAGCTTAAGCTTGATGGCATTTTTTAAACATCCCCTCGCAGCTGATGTCCTCCGCTTGTGCCACCGCTGGGTCCCAGCAGCAGCGCTGTGAGCGGGGCCAGGGCAGGGCACGGCTCTGCCAGAGGCCACAGCGTTGGGGCAAGGGCTCTTCTCTTCTGTACTACCCACAGCAGAAGGTTCAGGGAAGGGAGAAACAGAAATTTTGGCAGAAAAAGCCAAATTGGGACAAAAAAAAAAAAGCAGGGGGGCTTTTGATCAGGGTCCCGTAGCATTAACTTGAGTCATTTACCAGGGCATCCACTGCCTGCTGACTAATCTGAGTTTTTCTTGCAAAAAGGCAACAAGAACAACCCTCGCTGACATTCTGCCTGTCCGAGCCTGAAGACTGCTTGGAAGACAGAATATCTGAGATATGGGAAATGCTCCTCCCTTCATCCTCGCTTGGCGAGAGCAGGGTTGTCATCGAGTTGTTCTGATTTTCAGAAATTTGGGGCATGGCCCAAAAGGGCATGAACTGCTCACAAATGGACCTGCAGTACCAAGGGTGACCACCAGCACCAAGGGTGACCACCAGCACGCCAGCCCACACCACCACGGCCTCCCACGCTGCTGCTGCTGCACTTCTGAACAGCCACAACCTCCAATAATTTCTGCACGGTCTGTGGCTCCATCAAACAGAACCATCCTGGCCCCCCACCTTGGTTTCTGACACACAACAGCAATGGGTGTTATTACCAGGACAAGGCAGTGGGGAGGAACGAGTGGAAGACCAGCACTTAAAATACACCTACCTACTGCAAGTGAAATTAATAGTCATAAAAAATAAACTTGTTTGAAAAGTTTTCCTTTGCAAATACCTACAGCATACCCTACCACCAGCACCAGTAGTAAGTTTTCAAATGGAAAACTGCTAAGTGAATGTATCTGCTAAAGGAATCATGGTTTTTTTGCGCACTCCAAGGTTATGTGTTTAGCAGGCTTCGATACTTCAATGAAAAATTGAGGTGGCAATGATTTGCAGACTAAATTAATGTTAAATACTTCAAAGAACTGGACAAACAAGTCAGCAGCAAAAATTTTATGGGTTCACTTCCTTCAAGGGAACTTAAAGAGCCAGCATTTTATTGCTGTGAATTCTAGTCACTCCTTTTACCCCTCAGCATCTGTTTGAAATATGTAGTAGACAATTGCTTTTTTGGCTCTGACTCAGGTGGTTGAAATACAGGACAAACAGACTACTGTATATAAGCTTTCCTCCAGCAATGAAAATTTTTATTAACTCTCTTGCATAGCAAACTCGGCTGCCTAGCTTCCAATCCCTATAGAATCATCAAGGAATGTGGCTAGTTATTAATTCTGGTGGTCAAGCATGGGGTGGATATGTTGAGACTTGCCTGCAATATGCAACCTCACATTTCAAAAAAAGAAAAAAAAAGAAAAAAAAAGCTACAGAGGGAAGGAAAAAAAATAAATGAGTTCTGTTTAGTTCATCATTCATATGTGTAAAATTCCAAGCTAAATACTAGCTCTATACATAAATATGTCAGCCTTGTCAAAGGCTCCAGCCAAAGAAAACATGGCCCGTGGTGGAGGGGTTCAGAACTACCCTCAGAGCCACGAACCTGCCCCACCTTCAGTTGCTGTGTCAAATTCAGGCGTTGGTGCTTCATAAAAACAACCTACAAATGCTTTCTAAAAATTACTCTTCCCACCCCACCCAGCTGAAGGACCAGAGAAAAAGAAGAATGAGGCCAAAGGTACCTAAACCAGAAAGCAATGTCCTTGATCCCCAGGAGACTTAACTTCATTTGAAAGGATCTCAGCCACCTGTAACTGAGTAACAGTGACCACTTTTGCAGAACTTCTGATCACCAAGACGCCATGCGAGATGGTTTCCAGCATTTAATGTTGAGTAAAACATCCTCTTTAAGTTGTGGTTATGGGCTAATTTCAGCCAGCCTTGGGCTGTTATGGTGTATTACAGGTTGCTTTTAGCCTTTTGTTGCATTTCCAATGTCATAAATACCTAATAGCAGTGGTCAACATTTAAAAATAAACACTTGCCATGTATTTTCTACACAAAACCACTCCAACTGTCTGAAATCATGCTGCTCTGCAGATATTATAAATTGTTGTATTTTTAGTGGGTATGTACTAAACAGTTGGACTTTGCTTAAAGGTCCCCTTAAATTTTGCTACATTTTTCAAGAAACAAGGCAACAGTCTACAGCCAGCTCTCTATTTGCTCAAGCTAATTTCTGCACCAACAAATTTAATAGTTTAAATGAGTCTGTTCCACCAATGCCATAAATCAGAGAACATGACTGCAACATGAAGAGCCATCAAGGGCTGCATATAGCATGGTCCTCTGTATCACGACATGTCCTGTGATGTTGAATCTCCCTGGTCTGATCCACCACAACCTCAAGCAATGCCCTTACATCATTTTCTGGTCATCACATCTCATGGGTATCCATTTGACCTTCCACATCTCTTCCAGTTTCAGAAGTACAGTGGATGCTTCTCATCCTTTCTCTACAATTGTAGTTGCTGGATGAGAAAAACGCGACTCTTATTTCTTCTATTTCTTATTACCAGTAAAAAGCAGAGTTTCCCTTCCAGCTTTCAGCTCCTGCTTGCCGTTCCTTGGGAGCACAGGCTCTCCGGCACCTCGGTTCATCTGGTGAGCACTCGCTGAGCTGCTGAATGTCAGCTCATGCAGGGAGCGCCAGGCCCCGGCTGCCTCTCCAGCAGCTCCCTTGCAGACAGATAGGATATTACAAGCACCACATGTGGCTCTTCGAGATGGTGGTCAAACAGCATTGACACCTAACCTGAGGCTTGTTTCTGCACGGACAGCAAGTGCCCCAACAGCTCCAAGCACAGCAAGTACCTGCTGCCACCGTCACCCTCCAGCTCCCACCTGGGCAGCCATGGCCTGCAAAACTGTGCCCAGTGTCTCTGAGCATCTCATCAGAGAGCACTGTAGATGTTCAGCCTCATAGATATGTGACTACTATAACTCACCCATGTCCCTTCCTAGAAAGGAATTGTTCAAAGCCGGAATCCACCGGAACATGAAAGGTTGATCCCTGTAACCCTTGGGACTCAAACCCTCTTTCCAAACAAAGCCATGCACGGGCTCTGGCAAGAAGGCAACTCCAATGCACAGCCACAACACTCTGTTCCATGTTGACCAAGTCCTACCGGCTCCAGAGAAAGAGCACCCTCTCCACAAAACGGTAGGTGCTAGATGAAAAAATGCAGATTGTCCTGAGGAAATCTTGGAAAATGAGATACAAGGCCATGTTAGAAAAGGCCATTCATACCGTTTATCAAATTTTCCGTAAATCATTTATCCAGAACAGCAGCAAACCATGCCAGTAACACACAGAAATAGTACTCAAACTCAGCTCTGAAAGCTACACCCAGAGGACTGCAAACTCTGCATGCTCTTCAGTGATGGGGAGTCAACCCTTGTCACCACACAGATAAGGAAAGGAAGCAGATTCAAAGTACCCTGTCGTACAGTTTGCAACCTTCCCCACCACATGGGATGTCAGAAAGTCCACAGAGACACGATTAGAGTTTAGAGAGCCCACAGTCAACCATTTTATCCTTTCAATACGTACTTGGGACTGATACATACATTGAAACCACAGCCAGATACAAACAGTCCTCGATGCAGGAGAATCCATAAACTTTCCAAGTAAACAGGCAGTATTTTCTGCTCAAGCATGTTTGGTTTATGCAATAGCATGGCATAGCCTGAGCGTGCTCCTCAGTGAGCAGGTCTTCAGCTACCACAAAAGGGCTCCTGACCTCTCCAGCTCCCCATACCTTCTGAGGTGCCTCAAGGAATCCCATCGGTGCTCTACAGAAAGTTGTGCTAATCAGTGTCTTAGGCAAACGAAGCACTTGAATAAAAGGGCCAGATAAAATGCTACACATAATTTTCATAATAAATTGTGAAAACAGTTAAAACTAAAAGCACTGTAATAAACCGCTCCCAGGATTGCCCAATCCTGCAGCCTGGAGCCTAAGGATCTCTTCTGGTGCTGGTATTGCCTTACCCGGTCACACTGCGGTTCCCTTTCATGGAGGTGAGATGCTCAGCTACAGGACCACAAAGGCTTTGCCTGGCAAACACTCGTTATGGCTTTAATACCTCGTGCTTCCAAAGTATCACCCTGAGGAGGAGACGGGGCAGGTAACCACATCTTGCCATTGCTAAAGTCATGGTGAGGGCAGCCTGAGCAGGCACCTCCTCCTTCTGCCATCTCATCTTGTTGAGACAAACCACCGCTCAACGCAGGAGCAGCAGGCAAGGAAGAACAACATGGCAGGCTAGAGATGGACCAACTAGATTTATCAGCAACACTTGACATGTACACACACACACTTTTTACCCATCTTCAGCTTTTCTTAAAATTGCATTCTGGCAGTTACTTTCTGGCCCAAAACCACCCCTTGAACAACACACCGAAACTCTGAGGAACCCACCTGCTTTGCTCATATTCCATTTTCTGGATAGAAGTGTGGCCTTTTAATTTAAATGTTGCCACCTGTCGTCTTTACCCCTCCCTTTTTTTTGTCATCTCCACTCTTAATTCTCATTTAAAATTCAATTTAACTTCCCAGGATGAAGCTGGATCCCACGGTACGAATTCGGGATGTTTAGCGGAACAGTTCTAGGAGTTGCCCAAGTAGCGAATAGCCTCAGCCAGTGGCACAACTTAATTATGGTTTATCTGATAAAATGCCACCTTTGTACAAGAGCCCCCAAATAACACGCTTTGCCTGAAATATCCGGAGTCTGATTCATCTGTTTTACTCCTGCCTTATGCTGGCTTAGCACCACCGGCAACAGCAGCACGTTACACTGACGTGAAGCTGAAATAAATCCACGGAGAGACAGACATGCTGCAAACACACAGAAATTAATGTGCTTTTCACTGTTCTTCGTGTACAAACACACAGGAGGGGGGGGGAAATAGAAATTTTTCTTTTCTTCCTCATTTTTCGCAAGTTCCTGGCTATCATTCTGAAATGTAGATATTCCCATCATGCCTCGGTGCTTTTCAGCCCCATGATGCCCTCACTTTTGATTGTGTAGATGAAGTTGAAGTGCACAGGGTATTTACTGATCCAGTTATCTTGTTCTGTGACAGGCAGAATCAATCAATCAAGGGGCCAGCTTTACGCTTACGTATTCCAGGCACATCTCCGCACTTCAGGATACGAGATCACAGTGTTATCCAGCCAAATTTGATCAACAAATGCAGTTCCCCTGTGCCACAGCAATCTCAGATGAAGATGTTATTATGTGGAACTGAGCAAAGTGATAAAGACAGTACAGAAAAGGGAGGAAAAGTCCAGCTGGACCTTTCTGACAGCTTCTATATACTCTGCTGCAGCATCCCTTTTTCCAAGGCTAACAAAAATAGCACGTTCCCAAGGAGCTGTTGCAAAATGCTCTCTGGCCACCCTGTATCTGTTGGTACTTAATGAAACAAACATTATGCCATGGAGTTTGCTAACATATTCTTAAATGTTGGAAACAGATTACAACCCTTGCCACCGTACTTACAGACATTTTTATAACACAGGATCACCTACTGTATTTTTCATCACTCTGTTGTGAACAAGCCTATCAAAACCTGAAAGCACAAAATATATTTTAAAATCACAGCTGGCTTAAGCAACCTTTAAATATTTCACTTTTTTCTTAAACCCCAGCTACAAAAAAGATGCACGTGAATGCGTAAATGTTTAAGTCTGTCTCAAGGAGAGTTGACACCACGCTTTTATTTTGCCAATAGCTTTTCACTTTGCTATTGCCCTACAGTTATTTTACATTATTTAATCCAAAATACCATCTTTTTGATTCTACCTTTCTTTGCATTTTAAATCTTTAATGGGAGCCTTTGGCAGTCCGTGGCCACAATTATTAGATATCTGCAGAGAGAAATTGAAAAATTAATCATACTTTCCATTTTATATTTCTGTACCATACATAAAAATTACCTGGTCTTAAAGCTGCGTTCTGTGGTCTTTTGGTATTCTCCCCCCAACACGGTAAATACTATGCAAGAATCAGTGCCTCTTACATTCAAATCTCTCCAGCTAAACTGTTATATTGAGAATGCTGCGTTCCCTTTTCAAGTGCAAAATTTATTTCAGATCATTTTTCAATTAAAAGGCATCTGGTGTTACTTCTCTTATGGACTGACTAAAAAGAAAAATCAGGGTAAAAAGCACCCTAGACTAATCATATTGATGATATTGAGGTTGTTTATTACCCTTTTATGGGCTTGGGTACTTAAATTACAGATTTTCACAACTGTATGCAAAATGTGTAACACAATCCTTATGCAGTTTATTATAGAAACCGATATATGCATTAATCTGACCTTTGTCTAAATAGAACCTTAACCACAGGGACAAAAATCCAGAGGCATCCATCAGCATGTGAGCAGTATCAAAAACTGCTAAATCTATTAACTTTGTTTTCCTTTCACTATTATTAAACTGGAAAGCAAAATCCAACTGGAAAATTATGCCATTTGGGTTCCCTTGTCATCATGTAATAAGTATGAGAAATATATGTGCAATAGCCAAATGGCCAATAGACAAAACACCCACTCCAAGTGACGTACTGTTTTCCATACCACTCAGACAAAATCAAAACAACAGAGCTGTTGCAAACAAAAACAAAATAACATTTCCCATAAGCATTCCAGACAGAGAAAATTTACAGGAAAAAGAAAGCTGGGAAAAGACCCAGAGTGTTTGTACCTCCAGCCATAAAACTCACTTCTGCAGAGCTGGTAAACAACAGTTTAACATTAAAAACACATCAAGGCTAACAATTGATTAATTGTCAAACTTTGGAGTTAAAGATTTACACCCCGTGAGGAGGCTGCACTGCTGGCAGTGGCTTGGGCTTGGCAGCCTGGGCACAGACAGAGCACACGCAGCACTGCCCAGCCCTCCTGCCCCCGGCCAAAGGCAGATGCAGCCAAGGAACATGTTTCATTCAGAAAAGAGCAAGATCAGAGGCGGCATGGAGAAAAGCAAGGAGGGGAAAGCAAATAATCAGGTTGATTGCTTCAGAGCAGGATGTACTGCAGAGACTTAAAAAAAATAGAAAATCCAGCTTGTTGGTTTTTTTTTTTCCCAAGTCCTTCCAACTCTCCGTGCAGCCTGGTGGAATAACAACTCTAAAAAGTGAAGATGTTGCTTTTTTATAGCTGACTCACATTTATATAACTTTGTTAATGCATCTGCTCCCTGGAAGTTACAGTATCTGTGTTTAGCTGCGATACCTGCCCATAAATCGTGGCAGCGCGGCGAATATCAACAGCTGCATTTTACTATTTCAGCCCGTCAGTTTACAGTGTCTCCATCACAGTGAATTCCTGTCAGCTGCACTCTCGCTAACACAATTCCTATGTTGTGCCTGGCAGTAAATGGACGCTCCTGCCCCAGCATCATCTAAACAACTCTGTTAACATTTGCCCCCGAGCGTCTCTCTCTTTGTCCAGTCCCTGTCTTCTAACAGATGTCATCCAAGTCTAATCAAGCATAAAATGGTCATAAATATTTCTTTCTGGTAGATTTCACATTCGCATTTCATGCAGGGACATGATATTTTTCTGCTACCTCCAGGGAGTACCTAATGCAAAAACCAGTTACTTACATTCAAGGCTCATGTTCCTTTAGTAAAATGCAGCACATGTTCTCAGTTCAAAGACATAAAAAGGCACAAGACTTTATCTTCTTTTGTTTAACTGCACCTTTTTTTTTTTTATAACGTGTGCCACAGCTTCCACCTAGGTATGACATTGTCCTTTGCTTAACAGGAAAACACACAACCACATCATGCCAAATTTTGACCCTACCACTCTCAAGCAGCAGCATTTCTGAATTTCATACCCCCATACCTAAATTCTTGCACAAAAGATACATTTTTTTTTCTTATCTATTTCATTAAACAAACTATTTAAAGACTTCTCGAGATCAGAAAGGCAGTTCTCTATTTTGGTTCATTTTATGCAAAATTTTGCAACCTGCCTCATCACATTTTATTAAAAGTTAAATGATTCCAGGATACAAATTTAAGGCTCATGTCTATTTAACAGTTCATAAAGATAAAAATGAGATATAAGCAATTTCCAGTACTTAAACCTTGATAATTCGGGGAAAGTATTCAAGAAAATTAATTCTTCTTAATGATAAAGTCAGAGAAATTACATCTATCCTTGGTAAACTCGGTAAATAATACGTCAGACTGGAAAATAAGACTAACCCTGGATTATTCACAAAGCCATATGTCTTATTATTTTTTCCCATTATGTTTGTCAAAGCAGAAATATGACATTGCTATTTAAAGTGAACCACACAACACTTAAGGATATAGATCACAACAGTGAAGCTGCTTTTCCTTCTCCTTCTCCACTGAGCCTAATATTTGATTACTGTGAAGTCAAATCAAGCTTTCAGGCAAATAATCTCCATTTTTTTAAGTTAATGAGATGTGGTCATGTCGACAACAGCTTGCAGAAACTTTTAATTCCAATTCCTGCAGGCTGTGCTGGCCTCTTTTACAGCAACCACTGTATGAATGAGTCAAATTTGCCAAAATGGCTTATGTAGACAAGTGCACACTTTAAAGAGGCACTAATTAAAAATACCCACCGGTATCATAATTTAAATACCATGAAAATAAACTGTAAAAGTAGCTCAGCTACAATCTCATGGCTTTCCTTAGAGCTCGTTTACTTTAACTGGATGATGTTTTATTGCAGATGTATTCCTAGCTAAAAACAATCTTTCGTCTTGGAGGAATTCAAGATTTTGATATAATTAAACAATTTATGTTAATATTTGTTTCACAGAAGCTATTAAGCAAGCCCCCTAGAATGAGTGCTAATTGAGAAAGAAGCAAAGAAGTAGAGTGCTGAAGTAAGCAGCAAATTTATACTGTTGATTTACTGCTCTATCTGCAACTTCCCCCCTCATTACAGCTCTCCCTCTCCTTCTCTGCTATAAGGCTCCCAGCTGTACTGAATCCCATTAAAACACTTTCCTTGGATGCTATTATCTACTGCTTTCCTTAAAAAAGGAAGAGAAGGAAAAGAGAGAAAGAGAGGAGGAGCTTGGTCTTATTCTCAATGCACTTTCCTGGCCACAACTTCTCCCAAATCCCTTTTGTCTTTCTGATTTTTTTGGCAAGGAATGCATGTGGCACAGCCGTACTGTAACAAAAACAGACAGAAGACCAAAAATAAAATTTAAAAAAAAAAAGTTGGTGCTGAGAGGGTTAAATCTATTTAAGGGGTTAAATATGCAATTACCGCTGACTAAAACCAGAGAGACATATAGATAAATAGAAGAAATGAAGTCCCCAGGTTCCATTCAGAAGCCTTCATCACATTACTACCAGACAGAAAACTCTTTAAGTACCATTTTCAGATGTTAAATCATTGTTCGTGCAGCACATATTCTCACTATTCCTGGGGGAACAATATCTGAAGACAGCGTGCTAACAAATGCAATCCAGTAAACAGGCATTTTTCCTCTTGTTGTTAGTACCTTTGTGTTCCAGCTCCCAGCTCTGTCATCCATGCCTTCTCTCTGCTTTGAAGTTAAAGTACTGAATGAGCGTTGTCATCTATTATCCAGAGTGTGCATGTAGATTATAAATAAGAAATAAAAGTGACTTTCAGTACACTGCTTTTGCATTAGCAAGTTGCCTTCTCTCTTACCTCTTCTGTCCTTCATACTTTGCTACCAACATTATATTAAAAAACCTGACTTTAAGTGTTTCTCCTAGAACACTATAAAATATGTACACAGCCGAGACAAAAGTTTTATTGAAACAAACAAGTCTGGCAGTTTCACCAGGTTCACGAGTTCAGCTCCAATAGACTGGTTAACCCTTATCTGCAGATGCCCTTCAGGCCCCTGACACGCTAATTGCATCCCCGGCTTTGTTTGCATGCACGCTACTGAAAACAGAATTACACTGAAGTTTATTTACAGAAAGAATCCTTTTCTACTATTGATCAATTATTAATATTTGCCAGTGTAACGATCTCATCACATTTTTCATTTGAAGGCCCCCAATAAACACTTTTCACACGAGTAACAGCACTGACCTGCTTCAACCTGCTTGTACCTGCTCAGAAGACTCTGCCTCATGAACGTAACCACATTAGAGATTCAGAAATGGTTCTCCCATTGCTTCATCTGAAGGAAGAGACAAGCAAAGACAACCTGTACTTTTGGTGGCCAAACGCCTCAATCTTTCCTCTGCCTTCAGCTGGCTTCACCAAGAGCTGCTTCAGGGCTGCAGAACTTCTGCAGCAGGGACAGACCACCCCGGAAATGGAGATGCCTGAAGTGTCTTGTCTTAATCCACACATGCTGCCTAATTATGGCAGTTTAGGAAGCTGAAAGGGTTTTGAAGGCCTGAGGGATGATGGGCACCCAGAGAAGTACACACCAGTGTCACAGAGAGCTTTGTCTTGGCCCTGCTCCTGCGGGGAGTCCCCTGGGCCACCTCCGGGCAGGGCACAGAGGACTCGGGTCCCATGCACCAGCTGCCCAGATGTGCCTGGAAAGAAAACAGGTTCTGGGGAAGTCTGAGCAGAACCACAACAAGCTAAGCCCAAAGTGAGTATTGCATGATGACCTGAACGTCAGAGAAAGCCAACTTCATGAACAGGAAGCCCAGGAACAATACACTTCTGCGGGACAGGCACAGAGAATCTCTCCTTCCCTTCATCCCTCCAGGTGTCCTGGATCTTTCTTCCTTTCATCCTTTTGGATAAACAATAATGATATAAGGAGGTTCAAGCACAGTCCAGTGATTTTCACTGGGACATATGGGAGCCAATCCTTTGATAAAATCCTTTTGGTAAGTGGCTCAAGTCCCTGTAAAGTCCAGGGCAACCCAGTAATGACTTCCATGGTTGTCACCTACTGTCTGTCCATAACATCACAAAGAAAAAAATCAGATGGAGAAAAACAGAAGAGGCACATATCCTTTCCTTATCTCTACCAGAGTAAGATGGAAATGTGACTGTGCTGAACAGCCTTTCATTAGCAGACAGCACATCTGCAGGCAGCTCAAACAGCCTGGAGAACCCTGTCCTCCTCACCCTCAGTTAAGGAAGAAGTGGATGGTGCAATCTCTGGACGCACAACACGTATCAGCAATGCTGCTGAACCCCCCATCGATGCAAAACCCAGGTGCACCCAGGCTCATGAGCTCCTCCTGCTCTGGGAAAGCATCAAGTGTGGGGCCTGACCGCATCTTAACCCTGGAGAAAGGGGCAGCACCGGTGTGACCTTGGCATTCAGGATCCTTAGTGTCTCTGTGGAAGGTAGACTTAGACATGCAAATGAGACATGATGCAGTGAGACACCACCTCAGCTGGCTTCACGGGGTATGATACAGGCAGAAATACAGCAAGGACCAAATCAGATGTTTGGAGCACAAATCTAAACACAAGAGGGTCCTGGGGTGTATTCCCAACATGTCCGAGAGCTTCCTCTGGCACAGCCCTGAGCTTCATTTTGTCCTGTGTGCCTCTGGCCTTAAGGGACCTCAGCAGCATCCCCAGCTCTGGTGGTGACTGAGTACATACACAGGTATTTTTTTTCTCTGGTAGGGGCCAGTTTTCAATCCACTTAAACAAACTGACCCCCAGTTCAGCTCCCTTACTCAACAGGTTTGTATCTCGCCCAAAATTACTAACAAGTAAATACTCCCAGGTTTCCCGAGTTCATTGAACAGTAGCTGCATCTCCCCAGCACGAGGGGATCAGCTCCTAAAGACAAGATCAGAGAAGGTGAAAAGCTGGTCTTAGGAAACATGAGATCAGGTACAAAAGGGATTCTTTGCTGTCAAAGCATAATATGTCAGCTTGTGATAAACCTGAATTGCTTCATATACCAAGGATCACTAGACATTAGCTGCTTTTTATATGGCAATATGGTGCAGAGGTTTCAGACAGAATATTGTTTTATGTTGATCATGATAAAACTCCCTGTAGCTTTGATAAAGCCTGCAGACAGGCTTTTCATTCAAACTAATGAGTGATACTGGCTGTTGGATGCCGAAACACGCTCTTGATGCTTTCCAATGGTTCAACTCAGAACTAGGAATCAATTCAGCCTGGATAAGCAAGAGTGTTACTCATCTAAGGGGGTTTGACTGATGATCCCGTTCCCTGGGTTTTCCCTAGGTACATCTGAAAAGGTACGGTGACAAAGGGAACGCCACATGTTGGCACAGTACATCTCTTACCAGAGGGATCTCCTGGGTACAGCCTGCTCTGGACGAACAGTTGGCTTCCACTGTAATCAGCCATCAAACAGCTCAGACCCAACGGGCTATTCACTTCGCACAGGCCTTTTGCTGCTCTGTTTTCCAACATCTGTTTCAATGCTTGTCATCTCCCTGCTTTAAACAAATGTACTGCAGATGTCTTGTCTTGTGGACGACAGAGACTTGGCAAAGATGGGAATAGTGGCCTCCAAATGACAGAGGCACGGCTATGGCAGCTATTATTGGGGGGTTCTGAACAGTCTCTGTGCATTAAACATGAAATGAGTTTTTACACTCACAGCCCCAGCCCACGCCCCCCTTTAAACCTTCTGTTTCGTCCTTCAGATTTTAGAAACTGATGCAGGACAGGGATCAGGATGCAGACCAAGATGCAGTTTACTCAGAAACATGTGGCCTGAGTCTTCTCAAAAGATTTATCATTGACATATGCAATTAAATGGGAAGACACACTCATTTACTCAATCTTTTGCTCCAAGGACAATCTGATACAAGACTGGAGATGGAGGGACATGATGTGTGGTAAAGATAGCAGCTTCCGAGACCAGATTCTGGCCCGAAAACAATAGAAATGAGACTTCCTCAGGCTAAGATTGTGCTCCTGGAAGAACAATCAGACAAAACAGGACAGACACACATGCAGAAGAAATAGGGATGGGTTACTGCAAGGGGTCTCAAGGAGCACCTCTCCAAAGTGTTCTGTTTACACCCATCCAGTCTGAGCTTCCACTAGGAAAACCACCTAACTGAGACTTGGCATTCTATATTTTCTGTACTTTTGCCCCTGTGAATGCATGTTACCTATAGCTGTTCGAGATTTGGCTGGGGTGAGTTATGTAGTTAATGAGATTCCAACAATCTCAGTTTTCATTAGCTTGGTTAATTGGTGCAATAGCTGTAAAGAGGCTGGAACAAGGCAGGCGCTGGCTGGCAGCTCTTCCCGCTGCTCTGTCCTGCCCAATGAAGGCTACACGAGTATGTCTACACTGTTCTTAAAATGAAAGGGAAAACATGTATGCCCTGGTAGGTCTTTGAAAAGAGGAAAATCAGAAGCCCTGTATTTTGACTGTAAAGATTCCTGGTAGTACCTCAGAGAACGTTTTCATAAGCAAGCTAGGAAAGCGGTCTTAACAAAATTACTGTGTATTGGTCTGTGTATCCATGGGTCACTCTCACAATGGAAGACGACAGATAGCAAATGTGTTGAAGTAGTCATAGACTGGTGAGGAACGTACCAGGCAGACTCCAGAGTGTCAAAGCCACACTCTATTCCTGCCTTTGGTCTGCATAGAAAGACTGGGGGAAAAAAGTCTATTTTTCAAAAATCCACAGAGAAATAGGCTTAAGGTGAGAGAAGAGTTCACAGCAAACCTGGGCTGGTGGGTTGCCCTGTTCTGCCTGTGGCTGTAGTGCCCAGTGAGGCCATCAGCCAGCACTAGAGAAGTTACTACCACAGGCTTCTCGTGACCTTGGAAGGATCCCCAAACGTGAACACGGCACGCGCTTCCCTGCCCCCAGGGAAAGGCACATATTTTTGCTCACAGTTTATGAATCTTTGACATACAGTCCCTGTGACACAGCCTTGGAAGACCGTATCTTTTATTTATTATGCCTAGCAATTGCCCTTGTAACCAATTAGGAAAAAAAGCAGGTGGTCAACAGAAACTCTGCAAAACATAACCCCTCAGCAAAGCAAACATCGTACCTCTTGGAGCAAAAAACATACTGTAAACAGAGCTAGTCACTGCTAAACCCTTATAATCCAGTCCTTGCCCAAGTTAAGAGACTGGAACCAAGAGTAAAACACTTCAAAAAGCATTAATTGGAGGAATTGGTGAATCATTTCTCAAGGAAAAGAAGGAGTCGGAGCTATTTTAAACTCCCACCTCTCACTGTGTAGTGAAAAGGGGCTCAAACTTGTCCCTGGACTAAGGGACAAGGGGTCCCACGCAGCTTGCCAGGACGGCTGCTCCAGGAACAGCTGCTCCAGGGACAGTTGCTCCAGGGATGGCTGCTCCGGGGATGGGGAGGAAGGAGGCTGCCATCATGGGCTTCACCACAGTGGTCGTAAAGGAAGACTCATGGAAAACAACCTGCTTTTAACTCCTCTATAACATATCTACAGTTACCAGCATTCCCTGTACCTTGTTGAATATTATGTTCAATAATATTAATAGGCTCATATTTACCATATCTTAAAAGCTAACAATCCCATCGCCAGCGCTAATTAAAAAGACAAGAAGCTGAATAGAAGCAGTGGATTATTTCTTCAATATGGATTCACGCCTAGATTTAATAAAACCTGCTTTAGTGTTATAACCTTACGTTTGTTTCAAGAACACTATAAAAGATAAGTCTGCTTTTTGTTGTTTATTGACTCGGAGGGTTTTGTGTTCGGATCTGCAATATAACATTACAGCCACGGGAAGCTGATGAAGTAGACTGTTCTCCCTGAACAAAGCAACACTTCAGCTACCCGAATACCACGTCTGGGATGATGGCTGTGAAGAAACCAGCACACCTATTCAAAGAGGAGAACTCTGAATACATGAACAGACAGTGAAATGCAGGATGAGGGAGGTTTATCTGTAAGGAACCCTCCCTGTTCCTTAGCGTTTCACTACAGCTACAAGGGGGTGCCACGGCGAGCTGTTCCAGGCAGTTGTCCGTATGGTTTCTTCCAGACACAGAGCATTCCTGACACACAACTGGACCTCCCATGCTCAGCAGACCTGATGCCTTCACCCACTCTTGCATGCACACACCAAGTGCAATGCACATTCCCAGTGGGAATTTTTTACTGTACCATGGTGCATAACCTACCAAATAAAAATACTGCACCTACCTTAAACCTGAGGATAAAATTAATAATGATAGACAGAGCAGTGCCTTAATCAGCCTCTTCATCAAAAATGTTGTAGACTTTCCAATCAAATCCAGAAGCTGCTTTCTGTGCACGCCTGTCTGTCTTTCTCTGAGTTTGAAGGGGAGGACTGATGGAGTATAGGAGCAGGTACACAACGCAATAAAACAACAGTAAAGATAAACTACAGCCACACTCCCAAACCCACAGTTTTTCCTAGGTGAGCTCATCTTTAGATCAAGTTTCTCATTTAAGCAGAGGCCAGAAAAAGTTTCCTGGAGACTGCTGAGACTGGACTTTGAGGATCTGAGCACCACAAATGCTTTCCCATGCATGAGGAGAATTATACCTCATTTTATTTCTAATTTTTCTGCAAGATGCTGGGCCCCACGACTTCATAACAAGTTCCATTTCTCGTTCCTCGTGCCTCTCTGACCTTTCTCCTTCGGTGAATCACTTAATTATGTGGAAACAAAAGTACGAAATGATGATGGTTAAAAAACACAAATGTCCTAGCTTCATATGCGAGGAAGCAGTCAAAGCCCCCAGAGCTGTGGGTCTGCTGCTGACAAAGGATACCAGAAGGTACCAAGGAAGATCCACCCTCTGCCCACACAGCCCTTGTGAGCAGCTAGGGACCCTATCCCTATTTTAGCACTTACCTCACTGATTACTGGAAAAGGGAGAAAAAAAAAGAAAAGAATGTCAGAAAGTCAGTGGTCTTACAACATTTTATTAGTGTTGCAGTTATTTCCTGGCAGAGTTTTTTTGGTATCGGTGATAATAACAAGGAAAATTTAAGGAAAACTTGATTTGAGCATGTCAACAGCAACCACATTCCTTTAGCTTGTGATCACCCTAATTCAAATAGACAAGATTCCCCACCACCACCACCCCCCCTTCTTTCCTGCACTTAATTTCCAGGTAGAGTTTGTTAAAGCCTGAAATCCCACCTGAACTTTGGCAAGCTTTTTTTAAAAAAAATAAATAATTAAAAAAAGAGACCCATACACAAATATTTGGCCAAGCGACCCATAGCAAATTGCGTAATGCCAGTTAAAAGTTGAGTTTTTAAAGTATCAGCCCCAGAGGTTTTATCTGAAATAAAATCCTGATTACTTCAGATTCTGGAGGCAAACTGTGACCTTGCTCTGCATCTCCAAATTTGAAACATTTGTGTTGTGCCCCTCAATAATGATGACTCTTGCTAGAAAAGAACAAAACCCTTTCAAAAACTTGCTTATTTCATTTAATAAGGTAAGAAGGTCCCAAACACACATATAAAAATTAGTTCAGCCTTGAAGCTTTATCAAAAGAGGTCACCCAACATGGAAATAGAGTCCTCTGTCAAGCAAAACCGACCCATCTCCAGGCATGCAGCTGCCTTCTGCGTGCCCCCATGCCCAGTGACTCTTCTGTCTGTGACAATCCCAGTCCTCAATCCTTATGGTCACTAAACAACAATCAGGATTAGGTCAGCACACAGAACACAAGGAATTATACCCATTTCTGGCATCCTTCTGGGTTTGCATGGGAACGTGCACTGCTGCGAGGGCTGGGGGCGAAGGGGACAACTGCACTGATGAGTTTTGCAACATGTTGCCAGATAGATTAAACAGCCCAACTCTCTCCAACCTTCATTTCACCAGCCTTACCTTCAGTAGCTTGGGAAAAAAAAAACAAACAAACACAAAAAACCCCCCACAAAAAAACCCTTAAAAGAAAAAGAAGAAAAATGATTAAAAATAAATTGAAAAGCCCAACTTGTAATAAAGCTGGCACTTCCCCCAGGCTTCAGAAACCTCTGAGACATGACACTGACTTCACAGACACTCTACAGACACAATGTATAGCTTTTATGGGGGGAAAAAAAAAGAGATATATTTGCACTATTTAAAACAGGCTGCAAACACAGTTCATGTTTTCAAAATCTAGGGAGCACAGCTAACAGAATAGAGAATGGAGCAACAAAACAAGCAACACTCGTCCTATGAAACTGTCATTATATAATGCCACTGTTTAGACTAAGCCTCTAAAAAATACCTTCTGTTATTTTTTTTTTAATTAATGGGGTGCAATACAGCTAAATAAACTCTTGAAAAGTCTTCATGACTTTTGCATTTTTACTTCATATCCCAATCTTTATTTACAACATTAACTGTTATAAATTACAGCAGTACTGTTGATACTCTTCTCACTTGCTGTGATACCCAATGGAGCTCCACAGGAGAAAGAACACAACACAGGGAATGACAGCATTTGGTTTTGGTCTCATTTAGATGTCTTTAAGTCAGACAAACACCACTGAAATTAATGGCTGTGCTAGTGAAAACCACTGCAATTCCGCTGCTCCTAAGACACCGCCAAACAATCTCCCTACGTGCAGCACATTTCCAAATAAAGTTAAATAACTTCTAAAATATCAGCAATCCGTGCAACTTCTTATTAGTGTGAAATTACTTAAGCCTTAATTCAGCAAGGTACTTAAGCACATTCCTAATTTTACAGGCATGAGACGTACCAGTGACCTTAATAAGACTAGTCACACACTTATATTTAGGCACATGCTTAAGCATCTTGCAATGCTAAAAGCCATGATGAGGAACAGTTCCATCTGAATTAAAGACTGCTCTACACCTTCACAGGCACGCTACCATTTTAAGTTTGCTACATCCCAGGTTTGGTTGCACTGCTTATTAGATAACACTTAAAGTATGAAGACCAATGGAGGAAGAATCGCCTCTAATAATTTGGATAACATCAATCATTTGAAATAGACTTTTAATTTATATCTGATGCCTGCTGAACATCTTTCACAGTGTACACACGTGCTGGATAATAGCTTTAAAGCATTCCTTCATGGGGTTTCCCTGAACAGCACTCCCAAATGGGTAACCTTATTGCTTATGAGTAAGCATGAGCAAATAAAAGGAAAGAGAGAACACCTATGGAAACAGCTGGGAACAAACACACCGCTGCTGAATCTTCACATGAGATGCAAGGCTAAAAAACAAACCAGCAAAACATATTTCAGAAGTTACATCTCTTCAAAGAGCCCACAGAAACCTAAATGATTGCTGCACGTTCTTAATTTACCAGGAGAAGTAAAAGCAGCTATTGTAAAAAAATAAATAAATACAGAAATAGACATCCATAGCCTCGAGAGGACTTCTGGGTTTGGATGTGCACATAATTCAGGTGATTACATGTCTAATGACCCAGCTTCTGCGTGTACATGCTTGTATCCACAGAGCTCTGGGTGCCAATGTTGAGGTGCTTTGAGGGCCCAGATTTATGCAGTTATTTATCAAAGGCCTTAGAAACAAAATAAAACAAAACCAAGGCAAAGAATAAAACAATAATCTCAGCAAGTGCAACCAAGTGGTAGTTTCCCCTTATCCTTCAACAGTTAGAGAAAATTTAAGGCTTGTTGATGTCAATAAGTGGTTATAACAAAGGCATTAGTAAGAGTGGGGATAGAGAATGCTGCGTGAATGTTCTCAGCATGGTTCATTGACAAGAGATCTAAAAATTGAATTATTAAGGGAAAAAAATCATTGATTCTAAAATCCAGGCAAGGTAGCCAGCCTATGTTAAAACTTATTTGATTTTTCCAGCGCTGCTTCATTCCTAAACTCTCAGAGCCACAGCTTTTCCATTGAAAAGCAAAAGACATTTTACGCACAATTTTCCCTCTACTAGGAAGAGGTATATTGTGCCCTTCAGTGAACATAAAATTGATATTATCATCTCTTAGTTTATATCTCACTACTTAACCTTCAGATTAAAAGTTATTAGATTTGAATGACTAAAAAGACATCATGTCACCTTCCGTTCAGTGCCGGGAGATGGGAGAACTTGGGGGAAAAGTCTGAATGACAAAAACACAAAGTTACCAGGAGCGTAAAGTTGTTTTTCACATTCTCTGATGAAACAGCACAAGCTCTACAAATGCAGTGATCTTTTCACCATGTTGTAATCATCAATTATCAGTGTACTATAACAACAAAATCAGACACAACCCAATAGCCTGCGTTGAGTTTAATCTATACTTTCAAACAGCTCCTTCAACAGCAACAACAGTTTAATAATTAGGCTTTATGTCTCTTCAGACAAAGTGACTCAACACGGACGCTCCCTCAAAGTCTAACAAACAAACTTGGTCTAACCCAGTTATGTCAATATGAAACAAAGGCTTTATCTTGGAGCTAGTTTAGCAGTTTTGTTCTAAAGAGATAAGTCTACATCATGATCAATGGGACCATAAAACTCCTGATGCTGTTTGTAACCTCTCCCCATGGGTTTTCAAAATAAGATGAAACCCACCAAATTATTAAATAGTAATAAAAGAAAGCATTACTCTAATTTATGCTGTGATATATTCAGAATCCTTGCTAGTCAAATCTTCTTTGGGATCTGCCCAATTAAAGCAACCTCTCAACAATACACCAATCCCACACTTCTTGGACATTTTCCTGGTCTTTGGACATGAACAACCTCTGAAGAAACCCCATATTCCCTCTGGAGTTCCCTTCCCTCAATCTAAGGCTTCACATCACAACATTTCTTAGAACAACTACTGCTCAAGGAGCCCAGCTGTGGCATCTTCACGTCGGTACCACAAACACCCCGACTGCAGTCAGTGATACCGACCGTGAGGAGATCATTGACTTGGGCACAGACACCAGAACTTACTCTAGATTTCTTACATCTACCAAACAGTCTTTTTATCTCCTATACATGAACAAACCTGTATTTTTCATTTGTAAACATTCAGTGGAATAAAAGTGGAAGTAGTACAAACCAGGGTGCAATACAATATATGTAATGCCACCAATTTTTTTCAAGGGAAAACCCCGCTCTTTCCTTACTTTGTGGACACATGGCAAAACTAGTATTTATCTAAACTCTTCAAAAAGCTTTAAGTGACACTCCATAACTACAATACAGTACAGCTCAAAGACAAAGTGAACAAAAGAAACTTCCCTACAATTCTTTATATAAACTTCCTCCTTGTTTCTCCATGTACCAGTTGCACTGGTATTGCTATTCCAGTTTGTCATAAACACATTCACCTCGTAACCCTTTTTATCAAGCAATCTCTGCACTACCTAAAAGTACACTACACCCCATCAGACAAGCTATAGGCTTACATTATACAAACATTCCGATTCTGCCTGCTCAGCGCAGGTTGTCAATAAATGCAAGCAATTGCAAAACGGCCATGTGTGTTTTTTTCCTTAAGAGAACACTGATACCAGCCCGCCAGTTCTGCAAAATAAACTCTTTGCAATCTCTGCAGCTAATCTGTCAACAAATTACTATTAAAGTCATACCTCCTAAAAGTTCAAAAGCATTCTGGATTAGACAAGAGATACTGAGCTTTATACTCATGGGGCAGTACTTGAAGTTACGGTATCAAAGTGGATCTTGCTATTGATGTGGAGAGGTTTGTATTTCTGCCACCCTGCAACGCAGCATTTGGTGTCTTGCTGCTACATATCAGAATTCAACTTTGTATTCATTCTCTTTGTTCAGTTCATATTCTTGTTTCTCTGCTAATAACGTGAAGAACACTTTCATGAATAGTCCCATGGATAAAAATAAATCACAATAAATAATGTTTATTCTATTAAAAAAAAAAAAAGACTGGCTAGGACTGAAGCATCAACCCTTCTATTTGTGTAGACGTCAGAAACCACTGAAGCAACTAAAGCTGTGATCATGCACATTAAAGGGCAGTTTTTCCCCATGAGTCTTTATTTATTACTCCTTGGTAGGCAAGAGTCACCCCATCATTATATACTTTCTGCCCGAGCTTCCCTGGCCCAGCATGACTTTCAGCTTGTGGGTCACTCCAACACCCATTTTGCACCTCCCAGATGTCTTCCATGACACTTCAGAGACAACCAATGTTGCCTTGTATCCTGTTCCTGGGTTTTCTGGCCCATCCCTCAGTTCTGCCTCTATGGACAGAAGGAACAAGGGTTTTCTTTCACTTTCTGCCTGGATCTGGGGGAGATTTCCCTATGTATCTCCACTGTTATCCCACAGAAATGTACTTTCCCTTAAGAGTCACTTGCATCGCTTTGGCTTTCTTTGAAATGTCTGTTACTTCATGATTACAAATGTAAACATCAGTTGGAGATATTTGATTTTACTATACATAGCAGAACTCATCCCTGTATTTGCTATTCCATATTAACAGCACGTTTTAGAGGACTGCTAATGCTAAAATAATTTAGCATTGCTCCCTATCTCCTTGCATGGCAGAATCACCCTAAGGTGACATGGAAATGGTAAAACTTGTTCTACGAGTCCTCCCTGCACTTACTACAAGAGTGCTCACGCCACACATTGTTCCTTCAAGCATACAAACCTCTGTGGTGCTCCGTATTTTTCCAGGATAAAATATTTACAAGTTTGTCAACCCATTAAAACTCCCCCCAAAAATCTGAAGAATTTCTGGTTTCCTCTCTCATAGTGACAAAGCTATTAGTCCTCATAAATCCATAAATGTCACAAAAAACATGAACTGAAATTCAGCACAGATGCTTCACGCGAGCCATGGTAGGTCCAAGGTTTCATTGCTCACCACGGGAACACCCCACCAACCACAACAGCAAAGCTCAACCTACCCGCCACTGATTTTTTCAGACAAAACAAGTGCCAGGTGGCAAAAAAGAAAAGATTCGAATGAAATGATCTTAAGAAATAGCTGTTTAATTCAGGACTCATTCATTTGTATTGAAGAAGCGTTTGGTAGAACGCATTCTGTTAAGTGACCTGAGAGCATATGTTGTATACAGAGAAACATCTAAACATTATGCTCCATGTTGTATGTGTATCTGTAAATGCTTGCATTAGCTGTCTGAAAACAACGGGTTTTTCTTCTTTTCAGCATTTAAAAATATTTCCCAAACACGAAGATTGATATTTTTATCCTAGCTCTGATTACCCTTTTGTTGTTATCAGGTCTTTTTTTTTTTTTTTAATAACTGTTTTAAACTTTGCAATCAACTTGCCTTCTAAAAGATAAACGCCGTGGAGAAGTCAGTCATCAAAACCAATTAACAGCAGAATTCAAACACAGAACATAAAGGTCTTTTAAGAACTTGGAGAAAAGCAAGCTCCCCGACCACGTTTATTGTACTGCCAGAGGAAAAATAAACTATAAGCTAAAATCTGAGCTGTGTGAAAGCAATCCTGAGCCCGGCGATCCTTCCCCCAGCCACACGCCCTGCTCCCACGGGGACTGGCAGCACCCAGAGCTGTGCTGGGCACCGCTTCGGGGAGAGCTGGAGGACCCAAGGAAGAATGAATGGGTGCCACTCCTTCATTGACCAAATGGGTGGCTCCCATCACACGTGAGATTACTCCGCTATCTACGGCAGCAAGAGCCCTCCGGATGGCTACGGAGAAGCCTTGGCACAAGGCGCTGGCAGTGAGGGTCAGTAACTGGTGGCAGGAGCAGAAGTCTGACCAATCCTGGTCTACAGCACGCACATGTGTGTGCATGTTTGCATGACACCCCCACCCCCCCTGTTTCCCTCTGCACAAAGCAGCATTGGAAAATTCCATAGTGCTCCGACGGAAAACGCTGCGTAATTAACTCATTTTGATATGAAGCCTTTTTAAGACAAGACCTTTGTGTTGAACATATTTTTACTGTTCCACTCCTCTTCTACTGTCCTATATTAATCAAAGCTGTAACCCCTGTTGTCTTTGCACTACGAATCAGAATGTGCCCCTGGCGAAGAATGAGGGAAAAGTCAACAGGAATTAAGTTTCAGTGCAACTGTTTACTCAACTGTGGCCTGCAGTTATTGAAATTTTATCCGTGGTTTTGTGTGACTACTGCAGTAATGAATTCAGCATGGCTGTGATTTTCTCACTGATGGTATTCTCACTTCAAGTAAAAACCTGCAGGATGAAAATGATTGAAACACCCCAAGTCTGTGCATTTAGCATCATCCATTTTTCTGACTTCTTTAATTATGGCAGCTCTCTGTCTTAGGTTGGCAAACGGGGTCCCCTGCTCCTCTGCAAGCCTTCAGTTTGCTTTGTTTTTGAGCGTAGGTTTTCTTCCCCTCTCCACAACAACCTGCTAAAAAGATCCCTGTACACTTAGGAGAGTCTTAACTAGCTGCCAATCGCTTATTTAAAAGGTTTTAAGACTGGTTATTGCACTAGAGAAAGTGAGGGTTAGGCATCATGGCTCTGCCGCAGCCTTTGTTCCCAAACGCGTTAATGAAACATGCCCAGAACTTTGGTGTAAAATTTCCTTGGAGGGTTTCAAAATTTTATCAGGGAAAAGAAAAAGACAAAAACGTATTAAGCAGATAACTTACACTGGTGAACTTGGTCGCTTCCCAGAAAATACACTAATTAAAATACAAAGGCAAAAATGCACAATTTGGTTCCAATTCTTCCGAACTGAAGAGTACTAACAGGGATGTATTTATTTATTTATGTATTCTGATGTTTTGCCACAGCAGATACCTCCACAGCCCTTCTCAGTAATAGAAAACATTCTGTTGATAGAGGTTGCTAGGTTATATTAAAATTTGTTGCAAAAACAAAACTTAATGGTAGCGTATTTTCCACCCAGTGACATATTTTGGAAACCAGTTATTTGTATACAGCACTTCACTCAATCGCTGCCACCACTCAACATATTCAGGCATTGGAAGCAAGCCCTCATCTTTGAGTATTTCCAGGGAATGATTAAAATAAGAGCCCCAGAAGAGAAGTCCAACGTTTCCCTTTACATTAACGACTGCAATCCTCTACAGACAAAACAATGTACAGAATGTGATAGGCAAGTCCTAAAAGCATCCTCTGACTGGCAAATACGAAGGGTTTGGGAAGGGGGGGGTAAACGCTTCATGCTTTTTCTTTAAGTAGGAAACTTGGAATACATCTTACAGTACCTGCTGTTGCTGAAGATGTGCTAAATCTGCAGCCCCAATTTCAACTGCAGGTGTCTCGCCGTTTGATCTCACTTCCCGCAGGCTGCACTCTAGTAAATGGTTGCCACCGCTCGCTCCATTCTGAATGGCTGAACCGTTACTTTTTGTCTCAGTCCCAGATTCTTGCATCATGACTCAAAAACCTGAAATAATTTAGGGGAGGGGAAAAAAAAAAAAAAAAGCAGCTGTTAAAACAGTTGCTGTATATAAGGAGACATGCCCTGCTTTAAATCCTGCCAAAACTGTAAACATTTGTCATTTCCCTTCATACGATTTATCTTTCATTAATGGTTCATGCTACTAGTTTATGTTTATTTATCTGTTGGTACAGCTATAATTTTAGTAAGTTAGTTCTGTTCTAAATATAGTGTTATTTGCTCAACATCTTTTTTCCCTTAGAGAAAAAAAAATATTTTTTGAACGAACACACAGAATCCATAATTAAATTTCTCTCGTTACATCTGGATGCTTTCCTTTGAAACGGATGAGTCATTCTTCGCAGCAGATGATGGACAGTATCAAAAACTTGATATCCAGTGTGTAGGGGCAGGTAGGTGAAGCAGAGCATTCACTATTTCAGTTTCCATTCACACCATGGTATTGCCAAATTAGCAACCTTTTATTACTCTGAGGCAACTTAGGCTGAGTTTGGGGATGTGCTGGACACCATCAGTCTTCGTCTGGGGCAAACTGCTCCAACTGCACACAGAATAAGCCTTTTTTGGGCAAATTTCTCAACTGTGGATTTGCTCTGACTTTGGATGCACTACGGCATCATGGTGAAAAGCCTCCTGTGTCATTTGGCTGAACATCATCCCAGTAGCCACAGCTACTCCCAGCCAGTCGCACAGCTCTTGACTCGTGGTGGATGCCTGTCCCTGGGTGCAGGTCGTGGGACCCACAACGAGGATGAGGACAAGGATGGGGATGAGTGGGCACTTGTTTACCATTGAGCACCTGGGACTCACACATGTCTTTGGGGACAAACTGGCAGCGCTTGTGTGCAAGACTCTCCCAAACAAAGCCCATATGCCAGTTTGCAGCTGCAAACCACTACTTTTGAGATCTTTTAACAGTTGTTTTATAGGTATTTCCACCTGCTAGACCTCAAGTTACAGGATTTAAACGTTACGAATTTGCTCTGCTTCCACCAGCTCGTCCCTCTCTCCCCCACTTTGTGCTCCTCCTTTCACCCTTACCCCAGGAAAATGGAGTATGGTAAGCCAGGCTGCATGCTCCAAGCACATTGCCTACTCCATGCCAACTCACCCTGTGCACATGTGAGCCAAACACCTCTGCGCAGGGCAGTTCACCTTGGAAGTAAGATGCTTTATATTTAAAGGAAGAACCTGTTGGAATTCAGTAACTACCTTGATTCAGAAGAAGAAAATTCCTCTCCCTTCCAATATACAAGGGAAAATACCAATGAGAAAGGGTGAGAGAAAGCAATGCATTTCAACTGAACCTCTTTCCCTAGGAACTCCATATGTGTGTAACTGGGAGCTCCAAGACACCGAAGGTGCTGTACTCCCCCTTTTCCAGTGCCAGCTACTCAGGGGTCTGCTGGCCCTTGGTGGCTCTCAGCATCAGACCTCGCAGTAGAGGTGTGCTCCAGCCCAATGCACCAACACCCGACCTCTCACTCATTTGGCAGCTTCACACATCCATAATGATGATCTGTATGGCTGATAATCAAAATGTTGTAACAGAGAAACAGCTGAGTAACGTGGGCTCTGCCACCACCACTCTCCAGCACTGGCACCGCTTCCTGACTCCACCCGGGGCGGCTGAGCCGCTCATTAGCCAGACCCCGACCCAGTCATGACAGGATCTGTTCATGCTGATGGCCACCCAAAGTACATGGACGGTGCTAGGACAGATTCAAATGTTCTGATTACATTTAAATGAATTTCAGCTGGCCTATGGAAACTTCTTTCACTCTGTTTTGTGAAATCTTAGAATTATGCAAGGGGACAAAAGGGCTTGAGGGCTCACTATAAAGTTTCTGTCAACTCCCTTGTAAAAGCTCCAGAGATCTAAACAAACCTATGGCTTTCCCCACACCACTAGCAAACGCTTTTGGGGTTTAACATGATCTGACACAGATTGACCATGGTGTGTCTTTCATTTTTGGCACTATAAGGGAAGCTCACAAGCACGATAAGGTCTAAGTAAGCCTTTACACCTACCAAGCAAAGCTGGATTACACATCAGGTAGCAACTGCATGGCACAGGTTGCTTTGGACAAAGAGACAGGAGTGAGATTCTCCAGACAGCTCATGAGTTACTCAAAGGTATCCCATGGACTTTTTATATGCTATGCTACTAAAGAGGACACACCTCTTTTAACCAGAGATAAATAAAAAAAGGAAGAACTGATGTATGTAATTGTTTTCTGCTTCCATCTAAATTTGGGGTCAAGCCTCCACCGGAAAAAATGGAGCATTACATTAATTTAGCTCAGCAGAAGATCTGGACAAGGATGAGCACCATGTAAGATTGGGTTGGCAGGCTAAACCCAGAGATTCATGCCTTCAACAGCTGTGATGCACAATGGCAAATGGTGGGTGGCACATCACCACCACGTAGACCATGCCTGACAGAGGAAGGACATACTAAAGAACTGGTGGGCGGTGCCTGCAGCAGATACCATGGTGAAAAGAGATTCTAAAACCAATGTGCCCAAGCAGTAAAGGAGCACATTTTGTTTTCCAACACTTCTGATGCAACAAATTGAGTGGAAGCAAGAACCTGGATAAACTACTGAGTAGGGTCAGAGAAAGCGCCGACTGAAGTTCCAAGATGCCTCTGACAGCAGAAAGAAGAATGGGCACCACTGAGGAGCAGATCTATCACTGCCTGATCACGATTTGTGGGCTTGCCCTTCTGAACAAAATATCTCCGGGACAAAGAAAATAATTCACAACCAAACTGGTCAAGAAATTATTTATTGTCTCTAGGACTGCAAAATGCTCCTGGAAAAAAACAACAGTAGAAATTGCTACAATTTTTCCAACCTATAGGACTGAGAAAAAGATGGATTATTTATTGTATTTGGTCACAGAAAGATCACTGAGTTCTTGAGAGCCTTTTCCATGACAAATTTCATGCTCCATTTCACCTTTCAAAGTACCCCAGTCAGTCACCACCTGAGCTGCACAGGTCCCTTGCTGACGGTGCCCACCCCTTGTACTGTACCCAGCAGAACTGGCGGCAGCCATCAAGGAAATGGAGCTGGAAATAGAGGTTGCAAGGAGAATGTCTGAAGAGCAAAAAGAAAATGGTGATGCTTGGACTTTCAAAAAATTATTTTAAAAGCAGAAGCGAACATCTTTGAGCAAATTTTGCTTTAGAAACACCCATTCATGGGCAGTCAACTTCAATATACCTTCAGCTGGTCACCAATACAAAACAAATCCACTTAGCTAAGATATCTCCAGCAGAAAACAGGATTTTCAAGGGATAAGAGATAAAACTGTTTATTTCTTCACTGTAGTCAAATGTGAGTTGACATAAATAATCAGAGTTTGGTTTGATCACTTAGCATCATGTCATGAAAATCAACCTGCAAGAGCTTTCTGCAAGAATGATTATTATTTGTCTTTTTGAGCACACCTAAATGAGCTGAGGTGATAGTACCCTGAGAATGGCTGAGATAATTGTCTCTTCTCAGCACAGAGGAGCGGCCCTTACAGAAGTCTATCAGTGAAGTCTGTAATTCAAAATTGTGAAAGAAAAAAAGCAAAGTAAGGTTGACTTTAGGCAACACGATTAGGTTCTGTGGGAACTGAACTGAAGCTTCACCAAGTGGTTCAGTTGTCTGAATACAGCCCCAAGTAACCAAAATAGTGTTGAAGGAGCTGTTATGCATAATGATTTATTATAGGAAATAGAGTAATCCACAAAAGCTTCCATGACATACAAGATAGCATGTTCTGACTTAAATTGAACGGCAAAAGAGCATGTCCATCTCATGTGTACTGCAAAGCAGAATGGCTCTCACATCAATTCTGCAAAGGAAAACGTATTTTTGCAGCTTAAAATAGCTGGGTTCTTTTTTTATTATTATTTATAAAAATTCTATGATATTTTATGTTAGGAGGGATAGAGAATGACGCCTAAGATTATTAAAGGTGACACAGGATGTTCTTCTGCTATCAAGGGAGCAAAGCTAAGCTGCAGTACGAACAACAACTTATAAAATTTTATCCTTTTTCACTGTGCGAGTGACGGAGCACTGGACCAGGCTGCCCAGAGAGGTTGTGGAGTCTCCTTCACTGGAGACCTTCAAAACCCGCCTGGATGCGTTCCTGTGTGATGGACTCTAGGTGACCCTGCTCTGGCAGGGGGGTTGGACTAGACGATCCTTCGAGGTCCCTCCCAACCCTAGAATTCTGTGATTCTGTGATTATGTGATCCTACGGAGCACAGAATAAAAGAACTCTTCTTATACAACTTAATGTCAGCTTGATTTAAAAATCTCACAACAGTGATCAGTTTCTTAAGATTCCAAGCACAAAGCCAAAGCCACACATTTTGGCCCCTCATCTTGCTGGATATGCTACATTCAAGGGAATGGAGTAAAACTTTAGTGGAATGGAATGGAATCAAAGCAGGAGGACAACAGCTAAACATCTCCCAGATGACTTGGACAGAAGTAGGGGACAGCTGATTTCTTGAGAGCAAAAAACACAGGTCGGATGTGAACTTTGGCTAATGATCTTTCTGAGGACTCCAGTTTTGGAGTTTTGAACTAAAAACACAGAACCTGATGGAATCCTAATTTTGAAAACGCTCTGTGCTAATCCATTAAAAAAGAAAAAGAAGTCCGTAGCATGACAAAGACCTTGTGCTGCAGATCCACATCTCAGCTCCACGGGATGATTCCGACGAGCCAGCATGGAGATTAGTAGGCAGGAGGTGGGCACTGAAGTGTTCAATTTCTGCAATTCTTCTACTAGTAAAGTTTCTAAAGACTAAGCAGCACTGTTTAATGTCAGCATGAGGGAGGATTTACTGACTGAAGCACCCGTCAGAATAAGGACCCACTGCAAGTCTGGAAGGCTGAGGGGACTGATACTCAGATGTATTTAGATGCATCTCCATACACAAGGGCATCTGGCGAGACATTTTTAAGACTCCTGAATAAGCACCAACCTACATCTTTAAGCATCTCATCACCTTTAGAAAACTATCCCTGGGGTCTTCTGGGCCTTAGAATCTTTGCTTTAATATGCTCCCAGACTCAGCCTGGACCACAAGTTCAGGATGTAGCCTGTGTGTTTCCAAGTTATTTCCAAAGCTGACCATTTTAGTTTGGCTATTAGTATCTGGAGGTGTTTACAAATATACATATGCACATAAAGACCATTCAACATTTCTGTCCCCTGAGAACAGTGCTAGAGCAAAACTATTGTCATAACACATCCCTTCTAAGTCACATTTGCAAAAGATTCTAAGCTAACAAAAAGTTCAGTCTTTATTCTAGGGCAGTTAATTAAGGTTGACCAAGTCAGGCAGAAGTAAATTAACTTGGCTGATCAATTATTTATATGAAGCAGAATAAATGCCCTTAAAGAACTTGGCCTAGCCATGAAAGGACATGTAAATTAAACACAACACAGATTTACAAAATATATTTCTACTTTTGTAGACGGAAGAGTTAATGGTGAAATCAGTTTTAAGTAAGTGATCAAATAACAAGATCTAGTCCTAAGTTCTTCAGCAGGCATACTATCTATACGTGCATGGTTTATAGGTAAATATTTTAACTATTTCTTGCAAGCAGCTCCCCAAAGCAAGCTCAGGACTAACTTTAGAGGACTTCTATGTAGAATTATTTAAAAAATAAAGAAACCTGTGTTTGGTAGCATTTCATGACAACGCTAGGCTGCAAAGGCAGGATTTTACCTCTTGAAAAAGAAACATGTTCCAGAATGCGGCTGGCAAGGCAATACACAAAGCATGAGCAAAGCTGCTCCTTACCTGCAGCACAGGTATAAATGCAATGCAGAAGCAGCCTGGCACTCCTGGCACTGCACCTTCTCAGCAACAAGGGCCACGACGTTTTCCCAGGAGACCACTGCCCAACTCACAGGTAGTCTCTTTTAGTCCCGCTATCTATGCAGCAAGTGCCCAGTGGGGGAAAGCGCCTCGGACTCCACATACCACCACCACTTCTGAATTTCTCCAGGAACATGCTTTGACAGTCCCCAGTCGATGCCAGAACACCCATTTCCTCCGGCTGAGACCTGTCCCTAGGTTGGTGAGGCAGCCAGCAGCACCATCCCACCAGCCATGAGTTCAGTAAAAGGATTCACGAGTGGAAATTAAAAGCCTTGTGTAAGGTAAGGCTTTGATCTGCCGTGGGGGAAGGCGTACAGATGTTCAGCTGCTCATTTACTAAATTACACCATGTCACAATTAACTGTGAATCAGCCAGCTCCACATGAGCAGCTCAAGGGCTGCCACCACACTAAGTGCAGAAGTAACACCGGGGAGGGGAGTCCACACTAGCCAGGTGGACCCGGTGACTTCTCTCTGCCCATGTTTGTGGTTAGCACAACTGTTAGACAGAGCTGTCCCAACATATGGCATGATAGAACCAAATCAGATCACGCTGAGCTCAAAGCCTTTCTCAACTTACAAACCCCTCCGCTCCCGTCATTGCAGATGGGTGAGTACCCATCATGCTTTTAGAGTTTTCAGTAGCCGTCATTTATCCTGCTGACAGGGTGTATTTTAGGTATAATTATGTACTAACTAACTATAGATCAACTGTCAGTACATTAGGGTACTTTTTGGATAAAACTTCATGCCTACCCCTTTGAAGGCCACTCGCCCACACACTACTGGTAGTTGCTGAACTGTGCAGGAGTATAAGAAAGGAGAAAGGGATTCAAAGAGCAATTAAGGATGATCTTTAAGAATCAACCGAAATAGTAAGGAACAGAGCAAGTCAGGCTCTGCTGTCCTGAAAAGCGATGCTGAATCACGTCTGACAGCAGCATTTGGAGGAGGAGAGGCAAAGCTGGAGCCAGGCAAGGGAGGAACACGCATGGGATGTGCGGAAAGAGGAAACAAAGAAACAGCGACGAGGTGAAATCCTTTGATATTTCCTCAGCTTAAAGAGGTAATTCAATGCATTAAAATGGATCCTTGAAATTTCAAAGGATGAAACTCGCACAACAAAGGTTGTCGAGAGTGCTATTTTCTAGGATTAGAACAAAAACGTATTGGGATTTGCTATATGATCTTACATCGCTGAGCAAGACTGTACACTTGCTGTTATGCAAGCACCATCTTCCAATAGAGAATTTTCATAATTATAACAGAAAGGCGTAAATTTTCTAATGCATGGCAGTTCAAAAAGTAATCAAGAGAATGAGCCTGAGGGCTATTTTAATGTATGCAAAGCTACTGACCCACAGTAAATGGGAGGTAGGCTTCAATGAATGCAAAGTAATGCACACATACTAAAGACCTGGTCTGATGAGGGACGGCTAAAATTAACACCCAATTAATTTCCGAATTGACAAACAAATGAAACCCATAAATCTACTTTCTCATTAATTTTCTTGTGGTATAATTTAAAGCAGTAATATGAGGGCAAAAACTGAGCATTATCCATCATAAATATCAAAAAAGATAGCACTGTAACACCATAAATTATGCATATTACCTGTTGTTAAAAATGATTAATGTATTATCAACTTTATCGTGCACTGTATATGTCTAGACGTATCTAAAACCTGAAATTTCATTTAGTGCTTAGGAAATAAAGGGTCCAGCAGAAACGGGATTATCCACAGCACGTCCTCAGCTTTGCCTCCTGACACCAGCACAGCCCTGACACTCTCCTCTTGGCTGGACTCATCCAGAGCCTCGGGTCGGCAGAGGTTGAACACATCACAGAGGTGATGTGCTGAGCTTCCCCAGGGAAAGGGAACAAATCACACTGCTCTCAGAGCATCCTCAGGAGCTGACCCACAGCTCCAGCACCCGGCTCACAAGGGGCTGCTTCCCTTCCCTGCCCTCCCAACGCTGGGGAAGAGCTACTTGGTGATGCAGAGCCATGGGGAGGGAGATGAAAAGGGAACAAGGAGGAGGAAAATGTGAAGCCATAACTAAATTCAACGAGTGAAAAGCCAGTGCATTCCAAAAGTGCTGGAGCACATCACCTTGGCCAAAGGGAGAAGGATGCAGGGTTGCCTTACTCTACACTGGGGGTCAGAGAGAAGCTGAACTTCCACCAACTCAAACCTTTACCAGGGTTTATGTCCCTCTGATGCCCTCAAGTCTCCTGAGCAGCAGCTTCACCTACTCCTGCCTAGATGCAAGCTGCCACAACTGTGTATTTATATTACTGTGTACAACAACACAACCTCTTCCACTGTTTGCCCATGTGGCTTGCACTGTCTGGGTTACTTCTTGCCAGCAGCAGCGTGCATCGTTACAGCCACGGGGACCTGGAATGATTTGGAGGCAGCTCAGAGAAAGGCTGACTGATGCTCTGCAGGAGCTGAAATTTAAGACGGCTGTGGTGAGGAGAAGGGAAGGAGAGTCAGGAGCCTGATCCCATTTGTGACACACTGACTTACTGTGAAATCATGGCCAAGCAACTTAACTTCTGAAGAGAACCAGTCACTGCAGCTGCCCGTAAGGAAAACTCTTCTGCTGAGGGTGTTGCTGACCACAAACAGTAAGAACAGAGAAGAAACAAATCCAAGGAAAATCAATTGAAGCAGACATGAAAAGGTTGCCATTTGTTCTGCTCAAAAGAGCTGGTCCCCATGAAAAGCCAGTACCCCAGAACAGCTCTCCTGTCCTTGAGGGAAGATGCAAAGCATTAGGACAGGCACGATGGACAACTCAGCTTTCCCCAAACACACTTTTTGCATCCCCCCTTCGTTTCACACACCCGCACAGTTGTTACTCCCAGTCTCACCTTGGATAAACAAACCCCCTTTGCAAAGCCAGCTCTATCTCAATCTATGCCTCTCAGCTTGACAGCTATTAAAATCCATCTTCAGCACGAAGCTCATGCCATAGCTGCATAAAAGCTCCAGAGCTGGGCCACTTCCAAGCAACTGGCAAAGATGATGTAATCATTTACATAGCATCATTGGCAGAGTGAGGTTCCTTCCTCTCTCTTGGGGAGAGCTGTCTTTCAGCCGTGAGCTTGACAGAAATCATCCTTACCATCACTGGGATCATCGTTTATTTGGGAGGAAAGGAACGGCAGGTGGCAAAAAAAACCCAAACCAAACAAGAACCCATGGTTCATTGCACCACAGGACTCTGCGATTGCTACCGTATGGACATGAGCACCATCTGCACTAGAAGAAAAACTCCTTCAGAAGGAGGGACACAACTGCAGCACAGTGAAGCGACAAGAGGCTGCAGAGTTGCCTGGGTGCCGGCGTCCCTCGGGAGGTACCCACCTGCTCATCCCAGCCTGGGCACAGCACCAGTCTCGTGTAAAACAGGAACAGAAACTGCAGAGATGTTCTCACGGCCCAGGACTGAGCTGTTTGTATGCACACTGCTCAGAGCCTGCAACATAAACTCTCACAGTCTGTCTCACAGAAAAACAGGCGACTATTCAGCTAAATAAAAGGCCAAAGTTGCATCTAGTAAACACGGTTGGTTTATGCTAGACAGCAGCAGCACCACTACAATGAGACGATATCAAACCTTGCGAGACCAAGTGCTGGCTGCAGATGAGTTAGACTCCCACCCTTCATGCATGTCTCCACTGCAATGTCTCTAAACTCTCTACCAGCCTCCAGAAGTCAAAAAACACCTCAAAACCAGGTGCAACTTCACAATACTCCTGCACAAAACAATTTTCCCGTCACGATTTCCACTCAGTTTAATGCAGCCAAGGTTTGGATTCATTGCAGTAACACAAGTCAATTCATGACCAGCTTGTCCATTTACACACTTCAGGTACCTCCCAGTTCCCCTCCAGCCCTAGCAGCCAAAAAGACCAGCATGTTTGGACCACTGGTGCAAGCTGGTGAATACAATATAACACATTTTCACATGTATTTTGTTGCTTGCTTTTCCAAATGATTATTTCCAAGAGATAATGATTTAATTTTATCCTCCAAAAGCTTCTTATAAATGTATATTCAAGATATTTTAACAGATTAATTCATATATAAAGGAACAGATACCACCTTCTTAAAATAAGAGTTGACATTTCTTTCTCAAGGTCACCCCAAAAGGGTTTTCTCCCTTTGTGTGCGAAGCCCTGACAATTTACTGTTAGTGCTAACAGGTCCTGCCTGGCATTTGAAATCCAAGCCCCATTCAGAAACAACAACAAACAATAATTTTGAAAAACAAAAACGGCATGAGTGAGTTTTTCTTGCTCATTTACAAAACAACCCGAAAGCAACAACTGCCAGGATGGCTCTCTGTAATTAGGGCTCCCAGAAACCAGAAAGCAAACAGCAAGCATACAGAAATTAACTGGAAAACTGTGTTTACATCTGCTATAAGAAGCAGCAAAGCAGCTCTGTCATCAGGAGGAGTGACAGAGCGCGGTTTTAAATTCCCTATTTTCTCTCCATTCAAACAGCTCTGCTTCTACAACAGAGATTTTTCCTCAGATCTCCTCAGAAATAAAAGCAAAAGCTTTGGGTTCTCAAAGTCCATCGAGGGCACGTGCATCGATTGGAATCAGACACGGGAAAAGACCAGAAAGCCCCTGACCAAACGCTGCCACGGAATGCCAGGCTGTACTCTCGGGGTGATTACCTGGTTCATAGCCCTGTATCTTTGTCCTAGACCTTCTAACTCCTTGTTTGCTCCGTGCAGGGTTTTGTAGCCATCACTGCTGTGCTAGCTGCCTTGCAGGAGTGCTCTCTCCCTTCCGAAAAAAGCAAACAACTGGATAGATATCATTACACTAAGGAAATCTCTTGGAAAAACCAAACAACTTGCTAATCTTTCTAGCCCCTTCACCCAAGTTAAAGATAAGCAAAGCAAACCAAAGTGAGTTTCAGCCACATTCCAGGGACAAGCTCCCCTTTTTTCTCCTTTATCAAAATCCCAGCATTTAAAGGTTTTTTTCCAGACCTTGCAGGATAAACTGCTGCTCACACCCGCAAACAAAGCAATATTTGTTTAATAACTGATTGCTGCCATGGGTACAGTAAACAAGGGGCCCAGCATTTGTGTTTATGAACAAACACATCATCTTGCAAGAGCAATTTAACATTAACCAGGTGGAATAATCAACAGATTTCATAGGTGACACTCGGGGCAGGACTAATGTAAACAGAGCAGGGAGGAGAAAGGGGCCACTCTTAGGGAATCAAGGCTGAGGCAAATGCATTACAGAGTAAACAGCTGGGAAGAACTCAAGACAAACAAATAGTCATTCTTCTGACATTTCGAGAAGCAGAAAGGTTGTACGTTACATACATCAGCTGCTGACCACCATGAAATCAAACCAGTTGGGGACTAGGCCTTCTTGTTTACACAGTGCCATGTTTGCTTATAAACAACAATTTGCTGTTACCAACCTCGCATTACTCATTGCATAAACGAGCAGATCAAGTGAAATCCTGTTAACTCTTCTGTGGATTGAGGGTTTTTTCCTCCCCTTCAACAACAACAAACAAAAAAGCCTTCGCAGCCTTGCTGTGCAACCTCAAGACAACAGGCAGCAGGGGAAAACACAAAGCTGTGCATCTGTTCCGATAAAGGGGAAAGAAAGGAGTTGAAAGCACTTGAAAGTGTTTGACAAAACAAGATTTACCAGCCAAGCCGCTGATGTGAAAGATCTATTCACGTTTTCTTACAAGAATCAGCAACTGCAGAAGGTGGGATGCGAAATTCTCATCTCTCCCCTAAACCAGACAAGCAAAATGAAGGCTTTCCACACAACTTCATCTGTCCTGCCTGGCCACGTACACGTGTGGTTCCATACACATCCATCCATGACCATGCCATCCCTGTCCCGCAGCTTTCTGGATGCAGACACACGCCAGGCTGAAGCAGCAAGGCATGGTCCTTTCTCTTCCTCATTCTCAACTCTCATGCTTCTGCCTCCCACCACCATTCTCCAATCTTTGCAGATCTCCCCAGCTCCGTTTTGTCAACCCAAGGGGGGTCAGAAGCCACTCTGAGGTGGTCTTCTCACAACTGAAAGCTCTGGCCCCCCACTGCTCCCCACCCAATGTCCATCTCTTGGTCCCTTGACACTGTGGCCTTAGTGCTCAAGGCGCTCAAGAAAGTCCCCTGGGTTTGTCACCTTCCAGAAAGCCTCTTCTTTCCCATCCCTCATCCCTGTAATGCTCAAGAAGTTGCCCATCACAATGCTCCATGGAAGATTTTGTTAACTTCTCTATCATGAACATGGATTTCAGGAAAGATCTGAAGCACAAGGAGTGTAGATGAATGGACCTATCAGTAGGGGTTAATCCAGCTCTGGGTTACATTCCTGCCCCAACACAATTCCTGCGTGTGACCTCCAGAAGTCTCTTCATCCCTCTCCTATGTAAAATAAACCCTTTAAGATGTTGTACTAGTTGGATGGGATTAGAGAATGTAGTTGTGGTCTATACCATGGGTCCTTTTTTCTCCCAGTTGCACTGTGGTCCCTACCTGGTTCACCACCACCTTCTGACGAGTACCAGCACCCCCACCAAACACTGAGTAAAATCATCCCAGTTTCAAAGACATGAACCATCCAAGGTCACAGCTGGCCCTGGCACTACTCTCCCCTCCCTTGCCATTTCACATGCAAACAGCATGGTGGCCAGAAGCCTACCCCCCTCATCATTTTTTCACCAGTTTTGGCACTTTTCTTCACAGCACAATCCTGCATATCCACGGCTGGCCAAGAACCTCCGTTTTCTTTTTCAGAAAATATTTAGCCTTTTGTTACAGTAAAAAAAAAAAAGGTTCAAACCCATGAAATCAGTACAAGCTACTAATAAGGCAGGTATTTAAATAAAACCCAAATGCGGTATTGTTCAGGCAACCTCGTATTTTTTAATACATCAGGTTGACAGCATAATAGCGGGCAGGATGAAAGGTGCGACTTGAGGACGGGGTTGGCGTCCGCACACCAGGAAAACAGAAGTGCTGCCCCATTTCCTGTACTTCAGCAGAGTATTTCTGATGTCTGGGGCTGCTGGGGACTCAACTCTGAATTAATGATTACACACAATACCCTCCTTTCTCCCCTCCCTGCAGGACAGCGAGGGCCAGCTTCACCGAACGACTGTGGGCAGGCAGGCACGGGTCACAGGGGATTTAGATATTTCACAGCGGCTTCAAAAATTTAGACACCGCAACCTGAAGGCTTCTGAAAACATCAAGCTTCACATTAAAGTTCTGATATTTCCCTTCCAGAGACAACTGCTCTCACCTCAGCCGCGCTGCCTGCTCCACGCTCCTTTTCCAGCACGTAAAATCACAGTTTATTCAGTACAAAGTAACTACGGTATGATAAAAACTATAAGCATATCATTCAAATGCTTTATTGGTCAAATAGATGGATGCTTTTATTAGTCCAACCTTTTTTGTAATGGAGTGCCACTGATGACCCAGTGTTAGCCTCATTCCCTGCTATTAATCACACTTCTAAGAGCTCATTTTGCTTTAAAATCTTAAGAAATTGCTATAATTTAAAGACATGGTGTCTACATAATGGGAAATGCTTCACAGATTGTATCATTCCCTATAACACAGGATTTTTATGGCAACGCTGACCACGATACCAAGGTATTACAAAACTTGAATAAAATATTTTATGAAGAAAATCTAAATATAAACTTACTTTTGCATTCGTGGTTTGCCACATCCATAATGTTTTAATCACAGTCTCTTGGGAGCTGCAGTTTTCAACTGCGTGTGGCTTACATAGATTAACACTACAAAAACACTCCCTGAACAAATATAAACAGAACAAAACAAAATTAAATGACAATTAAATAAAAGGATGGACCAGGAGAGAAAGACTGTTCAAGATGTATTTTAACAATTTTAACACAAGGGATTTATCCTTTCCATGACTGTATCATCTCTTTTTTTTTTCCTGCACCGGGAAAACAGATGACGTTTACTGTGAAAAACTTCTATGACAAAGTGGAAGCATCTTACAAATTTACCTACCTACACTGAGAATTAAATTAATATAATGATGGTCTTAACCCATATTATTAAAATGTACTTTGCCAAATGTTTTGACAATGTTGACTGCTGCAGGAGGGAAAACATACTTAAGACAATTTCAGCCAAATGCAACAGCAGAAGCCTTCCATTTTTCAAATGTAAAGCAAAAAGCATCTTTAAACATCTTCTGAAAGAAAATGCAGTGCAATTATGTATACGGCAAATACAAAAGCATGTTCTTTCCCTCAGTTCTCTAACAAGACATTAGTACCTCCTGGCCTTAGGAGTACTGTGTGTAAATCACATCATATTCAGAGTGTCTGAATTAATTATAATAGAGGCTGGAGAGAAATGTTAACTTTCCAGGTTGTTGCTAAGGATTAGCCCTTGTTTACAATTCTGTATTTATAGAACAAGAAAAATTTGTCAAATGAAGGGCAAAGAGGAATGCAAGAACACAAATTTAGCTTTGATTTCAAAACAAATCAGATCTTGCAACCATTCCCTGAAAAGAAAACCAGTTTTTAATGTGAAGATGCAAATGAGTCTCAGAATATAAAAATGTTTTATAATTCTGTGCATTCAACACTACTAGATGTTATTTAAAGAATTTATGTTAACATTTCTCATCTTCACACAGCAAGTCCAAGATGCTGCAAACAGCATCTATTTAAACTGGATCGCATTTCTGGGGGGCAGTGGGGGCCTGAGGAGGCTAAAGCAGAACACAGAAGTGGCTTTGGCCCCCAGGCACCAGGTTCGCAGGGGTTCAGGGACTACTCCAAGCCGAGGAGGTCCAAGACAGTGTGCTAGGAGGAGCAAGCCCCTTGCCTTCAAAAGGCTTAGCACTGGCTACATGGGGGTCTGCATCTCCATCCAGGGAGTAAGTCATGAACCTCAAAAACACTGGAAAAGACACATTGGCTTCCCCAGATGCAGTGAGCCTGTGACGTGAACAAGTCACTTTTTAAGAAGAGCCCAAGGAAGCCCACCATGCAAAACACAGTATTTCTGGAGAGCAGTGCAAGGATGGAGGCTCAAGGCTCACAGTCCATGGGAAGGGTCCCAATGAGCAGAGCGCCAAAGCTCTGCATGGACTTGCAGGTCTTGGGCACTTTGGCAAAACTGGCCAGGAAAGTTCACACTACTCCAGCCACTGTTCTGAGGGTAAAGAGAGCACTTTGGCCTCCAGCACTTTCCTTTCTTTTCACAAACAAAGGCACACCCACTACAATTAAGTTGCAAAACCATTTTCATTAGGACTCCTCCTTTTAACACACTTAAAGCCTTCTAAGACCTGCAGTCCCTCTCTTGCTCCCATCAGTGTGTGGTTGGGTGTGGAAAACTAAGCAAGGGCTGCTCAGTGGTTTCAGTTTATAGAGAAGCAAACAGAAAAATGCTTTTTCCCATTAAAAAAAAACGTAACCACCAACTTCTAAGCAGGGTGACTTGCAAAAATGCTGAGCACCCACAACTGAGAGCATCTAACCCCTCTCAAGAATCAGGCCCATAACAGAATAAGAAAAATGCACTTAGCTAAGCTTTTGTGGAAACATCCCAAGACTCTTTGCCTTGCCTGATCCTACTGCAGCTGGGACAGCACGATGCAGAAGAGTAACTGTCATGTGCCTATGAACACCAGTACATAAGCTCACACATACACCATGGAAGTACCCAACGTACCAGTTTACCATTAGCCAGAACAGAACTAAAGTAGGACAGAAGAGGTGTTTTCCTCCCCAGTTTTGTCTCGATGTTTTCTTTCCCAGGAACAGCTCCTGTCTGGGTCCAGAGCACGGATCCCACCCCATCACATTTCTGTGCAGGAGACATGTACGTACTGCACATGTTCCTCAACAGCCACATGCTCAACAGTGACACACATGGATCCCAAGCACTCAAAAATACAGTTGGTCCTCACCACAGTGGCCCAATAGAGGGGAAGAAAAAAAAAAGTGTGATTTTTTTTCCACCTCAAAATTTCATCCTGTGCCTGAGAAAACTCCCTAAAAAAGCTCTGTCGAAACCGATTTGTTTCTACTCACCAAAAAAAGCACATATGCCTACTTTTGAGTCAGGATGCAGGAAGCCAAGCTCTTAATCCCTCTTGTGCATCCACCCATGGCTGAAGCAATGCCTATCTCTAAGCCATCACCAGAGATGGCTTGGAGAGGGAGAGGCAACACCAGGAAGTAGCAACGGGACACAGAACCAGCCTCTCCAGGTTGCCTTGGCCAACAACAGTGGACAATCATGGGCACTCCTGTGGTTGTCCATACCTTTTCCATGTATAATGCCAAGACAACAGAGGGTCTCCTGATAAACAGCACCGTGGCCCCACAGCCTCTCCAAAAGCTGTTTGGTCCTGGATGGGAAGGGTCCATCCAATTGCTCTGTGCTTTGGGAAATGGCCTTTCTGGTGCCGAATCCCCAGCAGCACGCGGGGGCTATTTACAACCAGTGCTATGTGCTTAATGTTCAAAATCTGCACTGAGGACAGCAGCTGAACATCTCCAGCCACAGGCAGGTGCACGGTCACACAGATGTGCCAGCTCCTGAACACCACGGAGCTAAGGCATGTGGCTTCCTGCTCCAAGGACTTGTGAAAGAGAAGGATACACTCTATTTACACTCCATTCAGTCCCAGACTATTCAATGTCAGGATGTGCTGTAAGAGGGTAATTTGCACCCTAAACTGGATTGCACGACGCCGCAGTCACAGACTGTATGATCTCTTCCTTTGGATTAAAACTGTTTGCACAAGTCAAAGCAGAACAAGGAGAGTAACAAAACATACAGTCTATTTTGTTCTACACTGCAGCCACATATTTCAACTGCCTCAGCCGAGTAAACACAGCTTTAAAAGAAAATAGCTAGAATAAAGAGCTTCTGGAAAGTTCCTACTGATTACGCATGCAAGAATTCTGCTACTGCTTCCTCCCATCATCTGAAAAATAAACCAAACACCCAACGCTTCCACAACTATCTGCCAAAGTGCTGCTTTCCTCAAACGTGTTACAATACTATCTGAGGTCTGCAAGTTGTAATGAATGCATCTTGTTTTGTGAAATACACAGAGGAGCTCAATTAAATGAACAACTGCAAAGGAAATAGAGCTGATAAAGGAATTAATGCTCCATGTGCCAGATCATACCACATCATCTAGGGTAACAAAACCATGGCAAACACGCAACTGAAGAGTTAAAAAAAAAATGAAATAAAGTTAAATCCTAAAATATTTTAAGCTTTAAATTAAGATGTGCAAAACTTATTTTATAGACTTGAGAGGGGAGTATGGGCAGCAGCAAAGAGATCTCTTGTAGATGTTGCTTCAAGACGTATCAAGTACCCAGAGAGACAGAACATTTTATGAACGATGACC